>ML993892.1:0-113178 GCA_010093945.1 Delitschia confertaspora ATCC 74209
AACCATATGGGGGTTCCTTTCTGGATCATCTTGTTCTCCTGAACGAGCTGATTACGAATATTACGTCTATTACTAGTACTCGTGTTGGAGGTTGGTCAGAGCTCATGAGTGGATTTCCCTTTTCGGCACATGTGACCGCAGGTACCGGTGTGTGGCGTAGCGACGATGTGTTCTCCATCATACCATCGTCCTGCCCTCAGAAATTAAGACCCCACTTCTCCAAAAAAAAAAATCGTGCATTCCTGCCCTATCCTAAGCAACAACAAGATATTGTTCCGTCTCTAGAGGACCCTTGGAATTCTCAACCCTCACTGAGGCCGGACTGGCGGGATTTTCACAACGTCAAGCTGAGCAGAGAAGTACCAGAAAATAGAGAGGCTTCTTTAAAAAACCACCCAAGATATGATCTGAAGAACGGCCATACTTACTATCCTAGTTAGGTAGTACGATAAGACAACTTTGTACTTGCGCCACTCTGAGAGCATGACAATCTATCTGAACAACAAGAGTATAAAGGAATCCGGAATTCTAGGTGCTTCTTGGGGGGAAACTTGTTAAGGCCAACACTTGCGGATAGAGTATAAGAAAGAGTTAGCCGCCTTGGGTTAAGGCACGTATCTAGGTTGTGAATGAAAAGGTCAGTTTTAAATAGCGTGGTGCTCACGACCTCCTACGAACAAAGGCCATTAGGCAATCTCACAACTTTCTACCGAGACTGGGAGAGTTCCGATCACAAGGACACCAAAGGGAAGGAGCCACTGGCAATAGGCTTAAGGAGTAAATCAGGTAAACAGATGTAGTGCGCTTGCGGGTCCCAAGCTCTTTATGGAATTCGTGCCAGGGGTGGGAAAAACTGTGGTAAAGGGATTAGGGTATGTAAGTCACTTCCGATCCTGCCTGTACGTTATATCTTTTCAAGTTTTATAATATAAATATGTCCTGGAAACAATGGAAAGTCACCGAAGGCCTCAAGTATACTCTGACAAGCGAAACAATCCAAAAATATATTACCGTTGCGCAGAGCGTTGGAACAAGAGTTGGTCTACGGCAAGCTACCTGAAGGTGCTGTTAGAAGGTCTAGCTAGGGACAATATAGTGGCGCAGGTGGCGGAATTTACTAACTGATCAGTAGGTCAGTCACGTAACCAATGCCGAAACCTGAACCAGTCGACAAATCGTCATAGTCTACTGTTCACGTCAACGGTCATGAAGCCGAGATCGTCTCGTCGCTCCAGGTATTATAGGGGGCAAGGTTGGATCTGTCCCCGTCATGGAAGGGCCACATGGAACGAGCGGCGGCCAAGTGAGTCGTTGCATTTGAGGCTATGGTCCCGTATATGCGCATCCACATGGAGCCCACCAGTACAGCAATCAGATTATTGTATTCAACAGTCGTAAGGTCGATCGTGACATATAGAGCGCAAAGTCTGAGCTGTCCAAGCAGATGGATCAGCAATCACCCTATCTTAAACCACGACTTGGACGTCGAGTAGTCCGACGAAACTGCATTGTGCGTATACGAATCAAGGGATATGTGGAGCACGAGGTTAAGAATACAGCATCAGTGAAAGAGGAATAAAAGTAGGAGAGAAAAGGCCGAGAAGAAGGAGGATAACCCATCACCGACGTAGACGTTTTTTTTTTTTTTTTTTGGCTGGCTGGCTGGCTGCGTCCTCCTCAGCCCAAGGCAGCGTCCAAAGCATCCTTCTCTCCAGCCGCTTCCACACCTATGGCAACCCCAGCAGCAGCAACAACCTCAGAAAATTTTTACACCGACCCCTTTACCCTCCACGCCACACTCCCTGTCTCCCGTCCAGCCTCCCATCCCGCTTCCCCAAAGAAACTCCTCCGCGCTCACATCCAATCCACCCAATCCAAGACTCCCCTAGCCATCTCAAGCACAACCTCCAACACTAAAAACGCTTTGCGCATATGAAGACCCTGGCATGGTTGCTCCTCAAGGCCGTATTGCCTTGTATGCGCCAGCAGGCTCGTATTAAATATTAGATGCCTTGAAGCAAGCTATCCATTCGCTCAGAACACATGTTCAAGCCATGAATTTTGTCGGCCAGTGATTGTGGGTGGCTGTGATGCGGGAGAGTAAGATGGCCGCGAGTGCGTGGAAGAAGTTGGGTGTTAGGATCAAATTGAAGGGCGTAGGGAAGGGGAGCGGTAGGAGATGGATAGGGGGAGGAAGATTAAAAGTCAAAATTGTATTAGCGCTCGTGCATACCTGCGGTCGCCGGTGTTAATGCCCAGGAGGAAACTGTTACTTAGAACGGTGCGTACAAACTAGCACCTATATAGTAGCATACCCAGGCAAAAAAGGAGAATTTCATTAATCTGTCAAGCGCCAACCCACAAGCAAGTGAATCTCCCTCTATAAGTAGAGAATTCTTACAGATCTTCAAGGTAAATCCCATCATGATCAACCTCTCATAGCCCACTCCCCATCACCAAACCACCCTATCAAATCACCACTCACGCTCCAGCTCCAACCATTGCAGCCTTATTATGATGTATGCCATTCTCATTTTCAAAATACGTCCCCTCAAAGAACCCCGTCCAATTGCCACTCCTCTTCCTTACAAGCTCCTCCCACCCCTTCAATCCCGCCTCTCCGTCCTCCCCACTCTCAATCCGCCACTCAAACTTCCCGGGCCTCTTCCACGTCCCCTCCCTATCGCCCTCTTTAATGCCGGGCGTCCACTTTTCAAGCTGCGGCCTCCGTTCCGCCCAGCCCTTCTCACCACCAAAGCGTTGGTCGAGAGTGGCGAAGATATCGTGGTAGTGTTGGGGTGACTTGTCCAGCTTCCCGTTACGCTGGTAGGCTTTCTTGAGTAGCTCGGTGTGCGGGCCGGCTATATGGAGGCGCTCCTGGGGAGAAAGGTTGTTGGATTGGTAGGATTCGCCGAGAACCGTGAGGACTTCGGAGTGCAGGGACATGGCGTCTTTGTAGCGCTTGGTCTCAACATAGAGCTCCGAGAGTAGGACGGTGAATTCGAGCGTAGATTTATCTAGCTGGCCCCGCACGTGGGCGAGATTGTAGAGAATGTCGTGGCAGAGGTGGATTGCGGAGTTGAATTTGTTGAGGCAGGCCAGGGTCTGGATGAGGCAGCGACCAAGCCAGAGGACGAGAGAGGAGGGGAAGTTGGCGTGAATGGTGCGAGTGCGCCAGATGGTTTGAAGGATGCGCTGACCTAAAGTTAGCAATTGAACCGAAGACTGAGCGTGAGTTGAAAAGCTTACCTCAAGATCCTCATACTTCTTCTGCTCGCTCAACAAGCGGACAATATCGGCCAACAAGTCGGACAACTCGTCCAGCTCCATATCGATCTTCTCAAGGCCCTCCAGAGTGTCCAGCAAGACGGTTCGGGATAGTTCAAGCATAGCACCATACAGCTTCTCATCACCGCACCTGTTGGTACCAATACCGACAAGATATTTAGCAATATCAAGTCCAGTACGGATGTAGAACTCGTTATGGAAACCGCCTTGAAGATGAATATACCTATCAACGAGCAAGGCTAAATCATAACCCTCGCTGAACTTGGCAGACTTTGTGTAATTGTAAAGAGCCTTGATTGCCTTCTGGACGACTGTGTGCTCGTAGCTGAGCTTGGTGCATTCCTCCAAGTAGAGACGGAAGAAGAAATGTAAAACCGATTCCTTGACAGCACGGTTAAACTTCAGGTACTTCATGAAGTATTGCATCATCTCTTGTTCAATCTTGGCGAATTCGGTCTTGCGTTGAGTCTTCTCAAGATAGAAGTAAAGACGGCTTCCGGATCTGATGATAGAGTTGAAGTCGGTCTGAGTCTTAGTGGCCTTGAAGTAAGACTCATACATGATGATCTCGCTGCGGAGCTCTGCCATGACATGGGAGAACGAATGAGACTCGGAGATGTTCTCTTGGAAGGAAGCTAGGAAGATATAGCCCCTCTGGTCGACCTTGGTCGACTGAGTAACGGACTTCCGCACCTCTTCAACGACCTTGGTCCGCATTTCCTGAACGAGCATCGTGGCCTGCTCCGTGTACCCACACTCTTTGTAGAGATTTGCCATGCTTGTGGCAGACTCAATGAGCTTCTCAGGATGGCGCTCTTCATGGAAGATCTCTAGCACACTGCTCTTTAGGGTTTGCGTGGCAGCCGTGGTGGACTCGGCCGTGCTCTGCTTCTTGTATGTCTCGACCAAGCTTCTTAATGTTGAGATCATTTCCTTTGAAGTACGTTCGGTGCGCCTCTTCATTTCATACTCTTCCCTATAAATCTCTATAGCCTTGGCGATAGTGTTGGCATTGGAGGAGTAGACTTTGGCAAGACTGGTCCTGCATGTGTGCATGATCGTAGAACTGAATTGGGTCTTAGTCTCCTTGCAATACTGCATCACCTCATTATACAGCGCGATAGCCTCCGCATGGTGTTCCTCTTTCCATGAGCAGATGTGCGCATACTCCAAGGTAGCTTTGATGGTGATCTCGTGGCGGTGGCCATAGAATTTCTTGCAGGTCTCCCGGTACTCCCTCGCGGTTTGGAGAATCAAGCTGTATTCAGCCATCTTCTTCTCTTGAAGAATGAACATATACTGGGAATAGATACTCTCAACGATTTTAATATCGATCTTGTAGGAATCTGCGAAGCGCACGAAAGTTCGCCAGATGTAACCATATACTTCGTATGCAGACTCCCACTTGCCCTCCAGCTCGTAGATTCTGACAAGAAGAAGCGCGGCCTCCCAACCGTCCTTGTGAAGACAACCATGTGCGATCTGGAAGCATGAGTAAATGTAATTGCAGGCCGTGGCTGCTTCTTTATACAATCTCATGCGGAAGCATACCCTTGCGAAGGCAAGGAGGATCTTTATCGTATCGTGGTGTGTCTTGCCGAAGCAGATTGGCATCCACACGAACAGTTCGCGATAGATCTCAATGACGCGCTCGTACTTATAGATCCTCTCAAAGAACTCAATGACCATCTTAATCTTCTGAAGAAGGTAGTGACGTTCCAGGTTGGGGTTGCTGATCAATGCACGGAAAATGTTCCAGTAAATGGTCTCAGCAACCTCGATCTGAAGGGCCTCAAAGCGGCAATAAGCCAGGCTGAATGCCAATTCAAAGATTTCGGTGCTAAATTGATGCTCCGTCATCTCAGAGACCGAAGTGGTCTCGATGGACTCCCACACTTTGCTGATGACGCGATAGTAAATTTCGCAAGCCTCTAGGTATCGCTCCTCCTTTATATAGGAGGAACATAAGGCTTTACAGATCGCGATGGTAGTGGAGTTAATCTCAGTGGATGTCATTGAAAATTCGAAAACCTCCAGAAGAGTAGCTTTCTCCTCCTTGGTCATGGTGGTGCTCTCTTCGATAGAGTTGGCGGTTGTCGTAATCGAGTCCTTAGTGGTCCGTTCGATGGAACGGTTGATAGTCTCAGCAAGAGATTTGACGATGGAAATGCACTCAGTCGAGTTACGTTGTTCCGTCCTCTCGTAGTACTCGTAGAGCGACTGGTAGATCGATCGAGACACGGTGAAGACCTCCAACTGAGAAAAAGAACTTGCAATCGTCTGAATGCGCTTGAGCATAGTCGATTCAAAGCGGGTTTCATAGCTGTATGACTGGATCTCGGTCCAGAGACCGCGGAGAATGACTTCAGCCTCTTCCTTCCTTGAGTATTCGACAAGGAACTGAGAATACATCAAGGCGAAGTCAATCTTTAGCTCGGTAACACGGGTGGTCTCTTCTTCAGATGAGACGGCCTTCCAATACCTGATCAGAATTTCCTCAGCCTTAGACAACTCCTTCCTCTCCTTATAGAGTTGAATGATTGCCATGGTAGACTTGATGCGTCGCTCATCAGTAATGGATAGACTGCCCTCAAGGTACTCGTGATACTCTAAGGTAAGCTCCATAATTTCCTCATGACGTGACAAAGTTTTTAAATGAGAAATGAGAAGTAAGAAGAGTTCATGGGTCTCTTTGTGGAGGTGACCGAAAGCCTTGAGGCTCAGCGTATATATTTCTCGATAAATTGAGACAGCCTTCTCAACTTGGTTGGCCTCAATGTATAGGTCAGCAAGCATTCTCATATATCGAATCTGCTTGGACTCTTGGTGATCAGTTTTTAGAACCTGGATGAGATATTGCAACACCTCTTTCTTCCTAGAGGCGAATTCAGTGTGTTTGGAAATCTGAAGGTTGCTAGTGTATTTGATGAAGGCTTCAGCAAGTGTTTGCACAACTGCGGTACCACAAACCTGCCGACTGATATTCCAGGCGTCAAAGGAGTAATTGGCAAGAGAATAGGCATCCTTGAAATTCTGACAAATGCGAAGCTCTAGAATGAGACTCTGCAAGACAGCAGCGGAATTTTTTCCAAAAAGATATTTCCGGACATTGTATGCAAGATTCTGGAGCTTCTCAGCATCGGAGGCGATGTATTGACGTGCCAGGCAAGTTCCCTCAAAAAGAGCCAAACGAACTGCATTCGAAAAGCAACTTTTGAAGCTGGTACTGAGATTGAAATGGCCATCCTTGTCACAGAGAGACGACAAACGAAAATGGAAGATCCAATACCGAGTGGCATATTCGAGGAGCTGGTACTCGTTGAACTGTGAGGTAATCTCATTCGTGTCGGCCAAATCTGATTGCGGTTCGACATCATTGTGGACATGAATCTTGACGTAGGCCAGAGAACGAATGGTAAGCTCACGATGAGCCTCCTTGAGGTCTATGACCAACTTGCCGGCATCGGACATCAAGCGTTCTGGAATGGTAGGGTGGCGGAAGTAGACCAAACCATCTCGAATGACCACGAGCGTTCCGCACGATTGATTGATAATGGTTTCAACATCGCCAGAAAGCGGGCGATACGCACATCCGTCGAGATCTACTTCAAGAAGAGCTTTGACTTCTTTCAAGGTCAAAGGACGCTCGGCAGCAATAATCCAGGACAGGATATGCTTAGTTTCCGGAAGTGTCACATCCAGTGCGTTAATGATACGGTCCAGAGATTCCTCAGGAGTTTTCGGGGCATTCTGGCAGATCTTCAGTGCTGCTTCGGCAGACTTTTCGTGCTTGATAGACTGTAGCTGCAATTCAGCCCACAGATACGAGCCGTGAGCGCCCTGTAAGATCTTCTGAACAACCTCTTGTATTTCGTTATCTTTCAGATAACGGTAGTCATGATGCGAAGAGATAAAGTATTCAATGTAGTGGATAATGTCAGTAGTGAACTCTTCCTGATTTTCGAGTGCAAGAGTTGTTTGCGCGTGCTTTGAGGCTTTCTCGCTAACTGGTCGGCTCAAAACAATGGCTTTGACATTCTGTGTGGCCTTACTGATCCTGTCAAGTTGCTCGAGTTGGGGTGGGTTGCCGATGGGGACGCCGGAAAGCTGATCAAGACCATCAATAAGGATCAGCGTCTTGCCGTAGTCGAATGATGCCTCAAGAGCAGACCAGAGAGCTTCTTCAACCTGGCTTGCTGGTTTTCCGTTTTCAGACAGTTCCATTGCCTGTGCGATGTGCGAAAGAAGGCGTTCATGGCCAATTTTCCGATCAAGAACTTGAAGAAGAAGACTCTTGATCAATGTCAATGAGCTTGTAGTATATCGCACTTTCGTATCTAGTGGATGTAAGCTGTTTGTTCAAAGTTCATGGTGAGGCAGCACTTACCAACGGAGAATGATAGCACATCATACCGATCATCGTCAATTGATGACTGGAGTTTCTCGTAAATCCAGTTTGCAATAACTGTCTTTCCCGTGGCTGCGCCTCCAGTAACCAAAAAGACGTTGTTTCCATGGTTGCCTTTGGTGAACCTCTTCAAATGCGGCCCAAACCACTCGCAAGTGAACTCAGCACGATGGAAGTCGGCATATAATTGATTGAACATGATGTGCTTCACTACGCTATCCTGAGGAGACAAGAAATCCCGGATAGCGTGGATATTGAACTTCTCACAGTGATGCTGTGAAGTCCACATAGATGTCGAAACATGCTCTAAATGAACGTAGAATGATTCGATGCTGGACCCAAATGAAACGTCGAAATCCGACAAATCGGTCGGACTATGCCCTGTACTGACTGTGAGTTGACCAATTGCCTCAATAGGATTAACTGATTCAACGTACGTATAGCTTTGGCCTTGCAATATTCATTCACATCGAAAGTCAGGTGCGCAAGGACCGAATACGCATGCGCAAGCTCTCGTCGGACATCTGAAGTCGAATTGACCAAATCTTTTTGTCGTAAAAAAATGGACATAGCAAATGCCATCTTATGAAAGACGCCAAACACCTTGAGGAGCGTCTTGATGTGGGGCGATCCCATCTGACAAAGGCATCAGACCTGATTAATGCCAAAATGGAAAGGGCGTACTACTACCTACTCGAATGAGAGAAGTGCAACTGTCACAGATCAACCGAGTTGCATCTGCGCTGTTCAACATGAACTCATCCAAAACGCCGTGAGAGAGTAGAACAACTCCCCCGATGTTCTCAGCCCACTTGAGGACCTTGTCCCAGTTGGAGCCATCGTGAGGCATATACCTGAACCTTTCACTCTTCAAAGTCTGAAGGAAGTCGTGGATGGTACCCTGGCCCTCGAAAGCTACGCCGGCCGAGCGTCCGAAGAAGGGCTTCGCAATAGATGTTTCACTTGTATTTTGCTGGCTCATCTTCTGAACTCGCAGTTCATGAGATTCGTATGTAGGGCGATGACTATCATTGACTGTCGAGATACTACTGACTGACTGATAGAAGCCATTGCCGTGACTGTTAGGTATAGGGCCCACATTGGCTTGTTTCGGTGATACGACAGCCATGTTGCTACAAAGTGCGTTAGTCATTACTATAGTCAAGTATATCCAAATATCAAGCCAGCAAGAGAACGAAAGGTAGTCCACTCACGCGGTCGGCCCGGTAGTATGAGTAGTATCCATGTCCGCTCTTTATCTCAAAGGAATACGACAAGAAAAGAACCAAAAGAACTGGGCATACAAAGAGGACTTCACCTTATTGCTTGAACTGGCCGAAGAGGACATGTGGGAAAGGGGACTTAAGTACAAAGCAGCTAACTTGATTTATGCTCCGCCTTCCGAGGTGGAATATTACGGTGCTATGATGCAGGAAGCGCTTCTATCAAAACTCCCTGATATAAGTTATATCCCGCAGGCTTTCACTATTAGCTAGAAACGAGAGCCACAATTCTATTTACGGTGAATTTGCTAAAAGAAAAGAGATGCTAGACATATCCGGCACCTTTCAGCAGAGATGGGATTCGTCCGATTTTGCCTGAACGACGTCAAATCGTTCAGAATAACGATATCGTCAATCGTCTGATGTATCTTTGAACCCATTATCTTGTCCTAAATCTACTTCTAGATCTGTCCCTAACAGGATATTGCGTAATATATTGTGTGATCTTTCCGAAAATGACAGCCGATGATGTAGTAACTTTAGGAGTGACGAATGATGATGTATGTTAGTGCAGACTTTCAGCTTCTACGCCTATATCGAGATGATGAACAATGGGGTAGCCAAACAAAAGTTTCGATTCGCAGAATATTGTCGAAGCAACGAGTTCATCTATGGGTGAGGTATAATGACACCAGTCAGTATCCGGAATTTTAAAGATCTAGGGGAAAAACCAAGAGACTGACCCTTGTAATGATATATGTCATTTGGTTCCACTGCCGTCAGTCAACCGAATATGACGGCATCCTCAGTCCCCTTAACCAACGATATCGGCCTCGTGGTCAAACCTGAGCACTCCTCGCCTACTCCATCAAAATACTCAACCGGTTTCAAAACTCTTCAATAACATAGCTCTCTGACGCCCAAAGCAATACTTATCCCATGAATTACAGAAGCCTAGGTGCAGGAAGGGCCTCGTTTGACTCTGCCTGCGCCCATAAATCTGCCCACGTAAGATAATTTACGTGGTGCCCATTCTGCTAATTGTGGTCCCGTTTGGTTTTCCGCTGACCAGTGTTCCTACCGTGTATCAATTTCTGGGTTACGGTCGTGTGTTCTCTGGCGTACAAAATGACTCGGATCCGAGAAATTGTAGACATCTCCTAGGAAAATGGTATTAGCCAAACCTAGTGTTGAAACTTATTTTACCTTGTGATTCGGGAGGCCAAAGCTCGGTGGTCGCCAAACCTCTCCAGAGGTCATGGTTCGGCTCTCTGTATATAAAATTAGATTCTGCTTACTCAACGGAATTTCGCAGAAGAGGACCACTCACTCTTAAAATCAGGAGAATCATTTAATATCCCCCAAAAATTACCCGTACCGTCGTCCTCGAGTTGGCGCATAAACCGCTGATACCCACTTAGTCTCTGCGGATCATGGGTTGGATTTAGGTTCAGGGGAAAACGAATACATGACTCGCAACATCCTGATACGATCTCCAATTGCTGACTGATATATTTGCATGGTATGAACCGGTACCTTCATGGCCAGGATTGAGTTGTTTGTGCTGAAGATTACGATAGTGAGGGCTACATCATAGGGGAGTTGATCGTGCCCCAGTATCCCCTCGTCCGGCCAGTTGTTGCTGAGTCTCATAAAGTATCTTACCGGGAGGTTTAATCAAGAAGTATGGCCTGAAGCCTAGTGTTCATGTGTTCTGGTTCAGCGACGCCTGGCATAATTGACACAGGGGGAGTGCGCCGCTTCAGTTGCGGAAGCTTATTCATCAACGCAACTTCAAAGGATCCCAAATACGATATTGCTGGAAGTCTGGTAAATGTGTCAAAGGAAGAGGGCGAAAAATGAAATACTCGTCATTTGAGGTTGTCAGAAAATAAGAAGTGGCCAGAGGTAGTCTGGCAGAGCTGAGGGAAGCTGAGTGCGGAGTGTCGGAGTGGAATTTCTCCAGCTCGCTCCTTCGCGCCCTCAGCGGCGAAATTACATAAAAAGCAAGCGCCGGCCAAACCCTATCACACGGACCCGATTACGGCACTTCAAACACGAACATGGCGTCATGGCATGCAGTTCCCGCCGGATAGGGAAGACAACCTTTGCCAGTGCCCAGCGCCAACTAAAATGGCAAAAGCCTCACTTTAGTGCGACGACAGGGTCCGTTCGAACCTAAAACATCGCCATGTCTCCGACCACGTCAATTCAAATTGAACGCGGAAGCCTTGTTGGAGCCACATTTCTCCGGAGATGGTCGGTTCTGATGCATGTAGATATCTTGGTGCATTTCGCGTCGAGTAGATTGAGATATTTCAACGCCATTTGATGCGATGAGAACACGTAAGGCGGTTAATGGCAAATTGAGACAATAGTTTCATCCCTTTGTGCATTGGTTGTGTCCGTTCAGTCGGGATTCAGTGAGGGGTCAAGGCTGTCGATGAGACGTCGGGGTCGAGTATCTGCATCCCGTAATAAGCGGTGCAGCAGTACGGAGTAACTCAGCAATGAATGGCTACCAAGTGTGCTGAGAAATCCTCAAATTGGTCCTCGGTGTTGGACACGTTTCGCTGTTGACTCGCATGTGTACATCCATCCGATGGCTTATCATCCATGTACTTGGGGTACTGGCTCATGCGGATTAATGTCTGGTTGGATATGCATCTTCCAGGATAGGGACGGAGACATACGTGTATGATTCTAGACGGACGCTCGCGACATGTAGCGGAGAAGGAAGACATCGGATATTGCCAAAAGCATCAGGGATGGAATGACGATTGCGGGGATATCTTGAAGCCGGCCAATACACTCACCCCATCCAACCAACAAGATCATGCAATTTAGATGAGTGCAGGAAATTGAAGTAATTGATAATCAGCCGCTTGGAATGGCCTGTTTTTGAGTCTATGCCCAGTGTACTAGCAAACGAAAAAGAAACCCAATGCCCGCAACGCAGTGACAGTTCGTCACCCAACTCTTCTTGCCACCATCAAGCGATTCCGATGTTGATGGTGGCTGATACACTGCCCCATAACTGATGCGCGACGTAGTTGATGGCATCGAAAAGCATATAGGCCGATGCCTATAACTACTGGAGCGGATTGCGAAGGCCGTATAGAACAGGGGGCGGCCAAGTTGCAGGTTCTAGCATTCCTATTGAGGAGGTTTCGCATGGTATCCTTCCTAATAGAGAGAGACGAGCTCCATTTTCGTATTGATTCCTAGAAAGACGTAAGGCTATGTTGGACTTGGAAGTCATTTAACTGTTTCAGTATGTAGTTATACTGAACCCTTGTAAGTGGAAATAAGGCTCGGGCGGATGGTTCCCCGGCCGCCGTCGCGGGCCGTTGGCTAGGATTCCGTTGCAAGACCACTGTGAAGTGTCAACGCCCTGACCATGAGACTAAGGGCGAGCAGTTACCTGAATGGGTACTAAGTAGATAGTCAATGATATTAGAGGCTGAGAAGGGTTTTTTTCACCAAGTGTACTCCCAATAGAAGCATAGCGACTCGCGGAGATCAGATGGTGGAGCGACGTCTCTGATCGGCTAAAAAGTGGCAAGCTGAGGGTGACATGGCGCTCCTTGTAATGATCGACGAGGGCCTTTACGCAAGACAGATATAGCAGAAGAGAAGTGCATTTGGTCCTAGTTGGTGGAAGAGCGTTGCGGGGATGAGAAGTAGTAATTTCAAACTCTGTGGGCCTCTTCTCGTTACTGATGTACCATTAGCGTCCCGCTTAACCCCTTTGAGAGGGGACATATGCGCAGAACATCCAACTTGTGCTACTCCGCCGCCTTATGTGCCTGTGTGTGCTATGCGTGTGTACTGCCTAGGTATGCAAACAATAACCAGTGTTTGAGCAGCGTCTGCCGGCGCCATGCTTCCTCGGCAGCTGCTGGGTCCAGTGCATGCATGTTGAGCCTGAGAGTGAACATGACTCTACATAATAGGACCTGTTTCATTTAAGGCTGAAGAGTAATTCGTCAAATTGGAGGGCACCACAAAATAAACCTGCAAAGCACCGTGCAGCCCTCAAAGTTAATCCTGACACTGCTCATTAGCCTGCAAGTAATGATTGAGTGATTAAGGCTGCAGCAACCATGACTTACACGAGGGAAACATACGGCGATTGTGTGCTCCCAAAGCCCGTTCGCAGCAAAACCTGACTTCAGAAGCCGAGGGCAGGCCATGCTGGGGGCCGTCACTGTACGCGGGCAACAGATTATTGGATAAGGGCCCGGCCCCATTTGCGTGTCATTCATATCAACGTAACATTGCTGAGATTTGCATAAACTTTCCTAGCATTCGGAGCTCCATTTGTTTGGTCATTCGTACATTCTTGGCCGAGGGAGATAGGGATGAAGAAGACCAATTTCCTGAACTCCGGCTGCCAGCCCCAGACTCCTTGTGTAATGATCCATAAACCGAGGAAAGCGAAGCGGGCGTAAATGAAGACGAGAAAACATGAAAAGAGAATGAGAGACACTATCGGCTGAATCATCTGTTTAAAACGAGGGGTTCAGCGCCTTGGAAACTCGAGATAGTATGAGCACGGAACTTCGAGTAATTCGTGTTCTAAAGGCTTCAAGCTACTAAGCGGTATAACTTCCCGCATAGTAAGTAGTCGCGGCGGTTGTAGTGGTTGGTGAGGAGGGTTGGTTCCCACAAATGGCCAAGTACGCGATCTCTGCAGCATCTTCACGTGCTTGTTCGACGTAGGCTCCGTCGTACCAGAAGCGTGCCGAGTACGCCCGCCCCTGGACAACCGCAATGCTGGACCAAGCCGTACGACCTCCTGTGTACGAGGGTTAGAAAGAGTCGAGGGGCAAAACACCAAAAGACACAGTTGTAGAGGATGGGATAGGGAGGGTCCCAAGGGGAGAAGACTGCTCATCCGATAGATAACAGAGAGTTGAATGCTTACCTCGACGATCAGAAACGTCTTGCCAGGTGGGCTGTTCCAAGCGCGCGGTGGTGCAATGGTCTGTGTGCTGTCATCTGTTTACTGCTCTAAACAAAGCATCACGGGATATATTTTACGCACCTTTTAGTCTGTTTTGCCAGTATTGAGCCATGATGACAAGGATAACACAGGAATAATTCTTTTGAAGAGTCAAGAATAAGAGAAGAGAGAAGGGAGACGCAGAAAATATATAGAAACTGGCCAATGAAGAAGATGGAGTGAGATCTTGAATGTAAAGATGGAACCTAGCTTCGACAACGACAGATACTTATAGAGTTTAAGGCTGGTAGCGGTTACAAGCGCAAATCATTGCACCGTCTCGTCGGGTAAGGCCATTTCACGGAAGCTCGCAGTGACCAGCCTGCGTGTCGTTGCATCCCAACTGAGAGCTGGGTGGCTCTAGGAAGGATACATACTCCGACCCAGTACAAAGGAAAATGAGTGCGCGGGCCGAGCCACTGACAATCGGGCCCTAGATGTCAATGAAGAACACAGCTGTTGGTTAGTACTCATGGCGTATGAACATGCCGTATGCGGGGGGGCTTGCAGGGCAGCGTAGGAGAATAGGAAGAATCGAAAGGGGTGGGGGGTGAGAAGCATGCTTGGCCCGGAGTGGGCTGTATGAATCCGATCGCGACGACACCCTTGGCTGAGAAAGAAGGAGAGAAAGATGAGAGGGAAATTGCCACAATACTCAGATGGGCCAACGCATTAGGTGGGTATGAGCTGGCAGACCGATGCTGCAATTCCGACGTGGAGCCTGAACCTGATCTAGCCTCAGTCAGGACAAAGGCGATCTTCGAACAGCTGCCGGTAATTTGTGCACTACCTAGGTAGAGAGGTAGAAGAGTGGTGTTTGGGACGAAGGGGTGGGTTGGATGTGTTTGCAAGCGGGGCGGCAGAATGAAGGGGCCTTGGCGCAGGTGTATGGGTTCCGAGCAGGCAGTGGATGATGAGTGCAATATTCGACACAAAAAAACATATGAAGCTGTTCCCGGCCGAGATACTTTGCAGAGTGAGGAAACCCAGGGAGAACTAGCCGTGATGAGATGTGATTGTACACGGGTACCTACTGCTGTTGTTTATGTTTGACATTGTGCTGCAGCAACGCATCGTGGGACACGCGCATGGCAACCGAAGTAGCATCCCCAAATTCCAATGACTGTGCTGGGTTCGGGTTGAAAAGGATTCGCATCCGCTCCCATGACCATGGCTATGACAGCCTGACGTCAACTGTGGAGAGTGTCCTATTTCAGTATCGCACTGTCGCTGAAAAAAATATCTTATTAAGCTATATAGCAAATCTTCATCATTCGTTCCAAAGTCATCATACAGACGTATGTAGAAATGTCTAAAAGCCAACAGTATAGGGCTCCAAACGCCTGATGACCCGATGTTTTGGACCACTTCGAGAAAGGGTCGGAGGGAACGAACAAACAAATCATTCAATGCGGATGGATGCAGAACCAAACGCTTACACTCTGCCACTCCAATGCGGGATGCTAATGCGCTCCATTGTGTGACAGAAAGGGACTAGAAAAGCATAGTATAGCAACGAGTTCTTCGGCCAATTGCAGCAAAACGCTGGGCCGGGTCCGTCGAAAAGATTTGACAGCTCTGAAAGGCCCGAAAAAGAAAATATGTACGAGAATCAAACGCAGCCAACTGCAGGCTACCGTCCGACGTATCCTGAGCCGTGGAAGTGGGAAGTCCACGCAGCGTCTGCGTCGTAGAGAACTCCAAGCAACGTAATCAGGCTTCGGCGGTCGTCCGACGGGATACAGGCGGCCGCCTGCTTGTTAGTGAATTGCGATTTGTTCGATTGAAGACTTCGTCGATCAGACGCTTAGGGCCGACATATTCCATGTTCAGTTTGAACGACGAGTTTCGCATGAGCGGAATGTGCAGTTGTGTGCTGTGCTTCGTATGGAAATGCCGCTTGATGCAGTCATCCACGAGTGCAATCAGGCCCGTAGCAACCACAACACTATGGTCAATTTAGTTCTGCCCTCTGCGGCTTGTGCCACTGCATTTGGACTTACTCGGAAATGTCAGTTTCAGAATTCAAGATGTTCTCATCTGTGATTTTCATGTAACAAGGGGGAATCCAGCCACCTCGTGCTGCTTCCTCGCGAGCTTGATCATGAGTCAATCGAACAGGACTGACATGGGCAATCAAGTGCTTCTCATTATCTTCACGAACGAGATGATACGAAACAACTTCGTGATCTAGGTCCTTCTTCACCACTCGCTTCCAAGAATAGCTGTGCCCCCAGTATTCGAAGGAATACCGTTTGCTAGACTTGGCACCTCGCCGCTTGATGTCAATATGTGCGTAGTTTGAGAATTCCAGCTTGATGGTGTTGGTAGGCATCAACGCACGTCCTTTGGCATACCCTGCGGATTTCGGCCGTGAGTTATCCTCTTCGCCAAACCCACGTATCGACTCATACCCGGAATCTGACCTCTTGAGACCCGCCGATGTTGACGGTCGGGAATCTGGTTTATGCACGAGGCTGGCAAGTGCGGTACTTGCTCGCTGCAAGACCGGCCGCTTCTCTGCTGGAGACTTCTGATACTTGCGAATTGAATGGCAGACCTCACGCCCAGATTCCCGGCAGTATCTTCGAAGGGAGAATTCGCGCGAGCGCAAGTCGTGCATGCGGAGGTGGAACAAGGTATAGTTTTGCTTCTTGTGGTGCCGCTCCTCCACCTGAGTGTCCACCCTCAGATTCATATTTCCATCAATCGTGGAATCGTCGTGCCTTATCGAGATCCGCTTTGTGGTGGGGAACAGGTCTGCAAAGTCCCTGGGAGTTGTAGGGATTGCATCGACGGGAAGGGGCTCGTGGTAATATTGTGGCACGTCGTACTCTGGGACATCGTCGAAGTCGTCGACGAGGTCTTCTTCTGAAGTTGAGGCATAAGTGTCGACCGACCCGCGGGGTTCGTAGTTGAATTCTTGGGGTCCGCCCTCTACTCGACCGTAACATGTCTGGTGCTGGGGAAGCTTTGGCCTGTAACTCTGCACGCTGTACTCTGTGGGCCCACTATCCTGCGACTGGCATGATTTGTCGCTGTCGCTGCGGCCATAGGAGTTGGCACTGCTGTGGCTTGATTCATGCTGCCGCCAATGCACATTGCGAGACATGTTTGTGAGGTTTGAGGAGATGGGAGAAGGTATCCACTCGGTACAACTATTAGTGTATTATAATGAAAGTAATGATTTCGACGGCATAAACATGTAGAAAAGAGGGTATAAATATCAGCAAAAGCGATCGAGATGCGGTCCGGAGCGGGTCGCGGGAGGTGTGGGCGGTGTGGGTGAGTGGCTCCGCGCTATTTGACGATGCGGAGATGCGCTGGAGTACGGGGTAGCGAGATGTGCAGAGTGCGGGAATTATCGGCGCGGTAAGAGCTCCAAACAATTTAATAGTAAGAAGGGAACAAGGCGTCCTATGGAGAGTTGGTGAGGAGAAAGGAGTGAGGGAGATGCAGGCGGAGTGAGATTTATTATGGATTTGTGCGTGTGTCGCTGCAAAGAAGTCAAAAGAGGCGGGAGTTGCATCCACGCTGCATTTCGCGAGGCCTCGCCTGGCACTGGGCCGCCCCCGATCGGCCTTCCTCGCTTTGCTCCCACTACTCCGAACTCGTGAGACCGTCGCCAGATGCAAAAACCAAAAAGCCATCGTCCACGCCGGCTCAATGATCCTTCATCCTCCCTCGCCTCAGCCACGGCCAAGCACGAATGGGAAGCTCGAGAAGACTTGTCTTCCCCGATGACAGTCTCGATGCAGTGCAGCCTGTTCTAGCCAGCGGAACGAGTGCGAATGAGCCACGGTGCTCGCCCTCCTTTTCGAACACCCATCCCCCATCCCCGCATCGACCTCGGCCACACAGCTTTTCGAGGCTTTGAAACGCCGTACAGGCTCTTAAACGGCGGATGAATTTGCCTTCTCGCCCCGATATTTTCAATATACAGTGAAGAGCTATTCCATAGATAGGACGAATTTGACTGTATCGCTGTATTTCAAAGGACGAGAAGTTGGGCTCGCAACGAGGCAAGGCAGTATTCTGCCAGGAGGAGGAATCTCTGGAACATTGGAACACCATGCACATCAGCGGGACGACACTTTACTGGTATCCGTCGTGCGCCGTTGATCGCATACACCCCACGTGCCGTTCCTTTTGATCTGCTGATGCTGGTGCTACTTGTGCAGATGGTGATGGCGGTGGTAGTTGTGGAAACACACATCGATGACTGACATCGTCGTATTCTCCCTGGGCAACTCGAACGACGTCATATGTTGCAGTTCGTTCAGTCCTTACGGCGTTGTACAATGCTGGGAAAGTATTTCTGGAAGCTTTCGGGTCTGTGCGACTCTGAGGCTCCGACAAGCTCACAAACTACTGTTTGTACGCCTTGGGATGCCTTACTACGTCCTCCGGATAACCCTCTGACGCCATAAATCGATAAGCTCCGGAGCCCGTTGCTTATATTATGTCAACCCTTCGCTTGTTTCTAATCGAGGCGCAGAATCCCTTGCACTCACTGCTCTTTGCACTGCCTTTCGCGTCCTCACTCTCTCTCCAGGAAGCGACCATTCGCCTTGAATTGGCAATTAAAACAGTAAGGTCTCAAACTGTTCCAAGTTGAGGTTTAATGTATGTTCTCAGTAACGGTCTGCGTTGCGGCACGTGATACCCGTTCACTTTTGGCTCCTATCAATTTCTTCAACCGTGTCTCTAGGATGCACAGAAGCATCACTGCGTGGGGTATCGTACCATAAACTACTTAGTCTCGCTTCGCTCATTCATTCTTATCCGCATTCCCAGCTTGGTAATGCTTCCCACCAATCACAGCTTTGCACGTCGTCTTTAGATATTTTATCCACCTGCTCAAGCACATCTGCATACGAACACGTTGGAGCGCAGTTATGGTGCAAGTGTATGCATCAATATCGGTTCCTTGGTCAGCTTCGTTTTAGTATGCTTCATATGTTTACTATCCAGTTCCGGAAATGCTCCTGTCAGTCCACGTTTCCGTCTTGTTCTCCTGCATTCTTTATATTGGGCATCTCTTGCTTTGAGCTCGTATCATTAGAAATTGGAGGAGAAGACAAGCAGAGTACGCAGAAAAGTAAGCTGAACACCCGCGCTCCCCTCAAAAGAACAGTGGATGGCATAGATTACGCCATGAAAATACTCTCTGATTGCTCGGTTCCAACCATACGGACCGCGACGATAAACATGCCTGTTTAATAGAAGGAACGGCCTTACACGACAATGTCAGTTACTTGATGAGAATCTGTAAATCTCATTAGTTTTGCAGGTTGTTTATCATCTATCAAAATCTCAAGCGACCCCATTAACCGATTCTTTTTCCATTAATTTTTGGACGAACGAAGACTCATCACAGAGCTTCATAGAGAAAACACGCGCTGCAGTCGATATGCTCCTTTGACAAGTAGGTAATAAGTGTCCTCGTGAGTGGCTACGCCTTAGGCACCAGTTTAGGTTTACTCCGCCCTGCCGCGAAGGACCAGCATTTGCATACCCCATGCGGCTGGACCATCTGTCACGCGCTTTCTAGTGTTCTGTTTCCTCATCACAGTGCTAGATGACGTCTAATAGGCAGCTCCTCTCCACCTCTATTATGCCTAATTTAAGAGGCTTTCTTTTTGCATATGATGGCTGGAGCCTCCTTATACTAATGGATCCCTCGTCCAACCCGTTCCGCTTGTACATGTACACCACTTGACCCTTTGCTGTGGAAGAAGCATATCTCAGTTTCTACAGTTTTCGATCACTCATCAAATTCATCCTTCCTTTTCAGCATTTCTCGAAATCGATAATTATAAGACCATGTGCTACTGTCCAACGACAAACGGAACGTCAATAAATCTAATTGAGACATTCAAATTTTTACCAAGTTCTTAGTCTACCTCTTCGTAGGCCGGAATACTTCGATGACAAAAATGACCTCACACTTTACAGATCCCTGGCACTGTCTATCTTGAACTAACACCAATCTCAGCGGCTTTCCCAGCATGCTGCATGAACTGTAGTCTTCAGAAATCCATTTATACATTCCCTTCAGACTTACACGTCCGATCTACAATAATGTCCGCTTCCGGGTAGTGCTGGCAGATCCCAGATCCAGCATTATGTGAGTCGTGAATGACATTGATCATTCTACTCGGAATCATGTGCTTAACTTCCTTAAACTCTGCATGTGGTTCGGAAGAAAGTACAATGAAATTTTCCGGCAGTAAAAGCTGGAGTTGTCTCAAGGATCGTTATGTGCTGACGATAACTCTATTCCATTTAGGGGCCATTAATCTTACGAGGCTTTTAAAGTCCGAGCCACCATCCACGACAAAGTGATAATATCCAGACGGCCGAGTTTCACACCCTGAGTGTCAAGGTGTTGCACAAGAGAAGGTCAATCGTTATATTGATTACCCAGGTAGCTAACTTTATGAGAAGAAAGGAATTAGCGAAGAAGGAGGAAAGGGTGGGCAGCAAGTCCTAGGTAGGTGTTCTCCGCGCACTAGTGACTAAGCGATCCAACAGGGTTGCTGACTACTCACGTGTTCATCATTCACTACGAAGTGGTTCAATCTACCCAAGACAACACACCCAAACCTATGCAAGCAGGTCAGCCGTCACACTGAGACCCATTTCGAGGTCCGGTCCCGCTTTGCCTAAGACCAGTCCTGTCGTTCTCGTGAGATGAGGGAAGCGTAATTCCACTCTATCCAGCCTTGTGGAATGGCAACCCATTAAAGAAGCATGCTCCCTTCTACCCGATAGGTCTAAAGGACGCCAATCCTTCGCGCCTCAGTTAATGATTTTCCAGCTTGGCGCACAACTCCTGCTCTTCCCACGGCTGAGGCGATTGAACTTTTACCCTGTGTCATTAATTGGACATCTAAGTCGCTCTTCACGCAACAAGTGACATATTCCGTACTTTCAGACAACTCAAGTACTCCTCTGATTATAGGCCATCGAAACTAGAACTATACCTTGAACTTCCGGTCTTCTCAGCCAGCCCCACTTGCTCTAAATTCGCATCTGGTCCTTTCTGGCAGGGTTGCGGGTGAAAATGCACAGCCTGGGCTAAAGGGTGCATTCCGAGAGGGAAAGGAGAGTGTTCTAGAGAATATGTCATGAGTCGCCGCTCAGTATAGATGGATGAACTGATCAAGTCCATTGACAATCATAACGAGCAAAACTTTACTTGAATGGTTGTCAAATCTCAGTTTCTTCTGAAAGTTGGGCTACAATCTTTGTGAACGGGATTACCAATAGCCTAGCGATGCTACCCATCCACGAAGGGGGTGTGTGGATACCAGTCCTCTTATTTCACCCTCAAACCGTGTCTGTATTCGGGTGACAGCCTAACATATCATGCATGCGGGGGAGGGAGTTTGGGTTGGGGCTGGGGCCGAGCACTTCTGCAAACGGTTGCTAGGCGGCGTAACCAGTCTCTGGTTCACGGTTGTCGCCTCCAAGCCGTGGTGCAGGTCTATAAAGGTGTTCCAACCCCGTCGAAAGGTCAAAGTCTTCTCGTTGTATCGATACCAATTACTTCACCATCTTCAACGGTATACATGATCTGCACGATGTATCCCTTCCTATTGGTTTATTGACAGCTCATTCCGGGAAGGTTCTCTACAACACTTAATACCCTCCACCAAATGAGAGGCGATTGGAACTGGCCATCTTGTTTCTTAACATTTGAACTGTTACACAGATACTTTTCCCCAGGTGGATGACATAATACCGGAGCTCCTAACAAAGTATAGTATATACGACATGGATACTTTCTTCGATTATGCAAATTCCCTCCTTTGATGGATGACACATGAGAAACAGCAGTGAGAAGAGGTTTACGATCTCCCCTGCGTGCTTTTGGTATGTATTGAATGCCCAAGTGCAAGGCCAACTCCAAATCTGTATTGACCCCAACTCTACCGGAGATCCACTGACCTTTGTATGCGCATGGGTTGTTGTCTACGTGCAACTGATCAGGGAATTTACGAACACGGGTGAATCACTCCCTCTGAAATCCATTTCCAAGTTTTATAGATTCCCAAGCCGGATGGTCCAAATACCACCATATTCCCCCTCGACAACTCCCTCGACGTTGTGACACCCATAACCAACGAAGAAGCCATTGTATTCCCATCATCGGACCCAGAGAATTGAAACGTCAGTATCAAAGATATACCGTGGAAACACCGGACTTATATTGCGTTAATAGTCTCAACAACCTTGCACCAAATAAGCATGACTATCCCGCTCCTGTAGACGCGTAGGCTTGGCATTATTGAATCTCCTGAATTGAGGTATGCGGCTAGATTTTCGAGTGGTATGACGCAGGTGAATTCTGTGAGGCTAAGTGTTCGGAAGGAGATTTACATTAGAAAAGGCCAGAAAATTTCTCACTTTCGAATTAGAAGGGGAGAGGGTGTGATGCTGTCTTGGTGATTCAGAAGAAGAAGGGGCAGATAGTAAAAAGCTCCCAGGGCAGAGGCATTTCCTTGTGGGTGAGGTGCTTGCTATTATGAAGATGGCTGCGGGAAAAGGTGCTTAAGAGAGGCTTGTTGAGGCTGTTAGGGGTTGAAAGGGAGATTGGCAATGGAAAGCTGGTGATGGCTCAGAATTCCTCTCTCTATACTTAATATACATCGAAGGTAATCTTGTTACTAAGATCTTGAATGTTAACAATAATGAATCCAATTCAACGTATTACCTGGTTTCAATCAGGCCCTATGGGGGTCGCCTCAAAGAAGTGTGGACCCCTTCCTTCAGCTGCACGTTACTGTTCATGATCAAGTTCATAGTGACAATCAAGTGATCGATGAAAAGATGATGTATTCTTCTAATAGAATGAATCTATCTAGTTTGTGTGCAGTTCCAAGACCTGCGTTTGCGGCCCTCTGCATACAGAGCACGGGACATGCTGAGATGGCTCTGGATACTGGAGTAGAGCCAGAATGTTATCTCCAACGCCTGGAGATTGAAAAACCTCTTGTTTTCGCTGGAATACTTTGGTAAAAATAAATAATGCCGCGCCCCCCAAGCTCTAGTCGACAAAGATCTGCTGCTTTTAGAAGTTTGGAGAATTATTTACATAGACTTGGGCAGAGGAGAGGGGGACCCCCAAAACTGGGGCTTTATATAGGTTGGATCACAATATATCATCAAATCAATCAATTTGAGCCTCAACTTAATTCGATTGACAATGTTTAACCTTCCACCTCGACTTGATTGATAGCAAATCTGCGATGGTCGCACGCCAACCATCCGACAGCGCGCCGTATTGCCCAGCCAGGCTTGTTTTGTATAGAGAGCCCCATGAATGATTAAAAAATTAGCTGGCGATCGGCGGTTTCGTTCGAAGTGGTAATGCTTAGACAGCTGAAAGATACGCAGAAGTGGTTGTAATGATCATTCGCCGGGGCAATTGCTAGATAAACTAGACCAACTCTTGCTATGACAAGGAATCCACAGCTAATATGGAGTCATCTCTGAGCAGCAGACAGTTTTAGGCTTTGTCATCGATCTCCCCACAAAACAGGTCCCCTGTACCTCCTGCTACGATGGAGCCTGCGCTAGCAGCAACATTTATGCTGGCTTCCCATTACCCATCGCCTCGGATAGCTTTGTGACAATGATATATAAAATGACTGCCCGGCCGGAAAGGCAATTATGGCGAGATCGAGAAAGACCAGGATGGGAACCAGAAAACAATCACATGGGCACCACTTTACGGTAAGGGCCGAGAAGAGCTTCTTGTCTTACGAAAGATGCTATCCAAGCTACTGGAAAATATTTTCATTCGAGCTAGCAATTCCTCTCTCGCAGCACCAATCCTAATGGTAAAGAAACTAGGCGGAAGTATTCGAGTTTGTGTGGACTTCTGAGGACTGCATGACATTACAAAGAAGGATCGCTATCCACTAACACTCTTCAGTAAGGCCTTCAGGAGCATTGCTAGATGCCGATGGTTTAATACGCTTTATATATCATCGCGGTCTTTCACAAGATCAGGCTCAAAGAAGGAGAAGAATGAAAATTAGCTTTTCAGACAAGGTACGGACTCATCGGCTGGATAGGAGTTCTTTTGGACTAGCTGGAGCTCCTGTCGCCTTCCAATGATATATGTGAATAGCATCGTACAGGACTACCTCGACGATTTTGTACAGGCTTATGTAGACGATAATCTTATCTACTCATCTGGAACTCTCCAAGACCATTGACATAAGATAGAAAAGGTCCTCCAATGGCTAGTGGAGGCAGAATTGCAAGTTGATATCGACAAGTGTGAATTCGAGGTTAAGATTATCACTGTACGTGGAGAGGCCACATTATTATACATTAAAACAGTTCGAGGTTTTATAATATTCGGAGCTATCTCAAGAAAATTTATGATATAACTATTCAGGAGGAACTCTCTCTCGTTAAAATGGCAACGAACTAGTCTATTATGATGTATTTGTTAAGACAGGATACCTCACAAAAGCGAGAGTTGCTGCGGGCTATAAAAATCTACTCTAGAATGTCATGTAAAAGGAGGTCGTATGCGAGGCTTTGGCGCAGCTGATTGTTGTACGCAACCTCCCTTTCAACGCCATTGAATGGCCAGCACTACAAGCACTATTTCTCAGCGTAAATCTGGAGTCTGATATGCACTCGATCTATCTCATACAATCGCTCCAGAACTTATCCAACTCTCCTTCATTGTCGATCAGGAGATACTTATGCAGAGGCTTGATGAATCAGACCGAAGCAGAGCGAATCTTCTTCGGCGCACGAAGGATTATCACCTGGAGCCGCTTTAGACTGGGTGAAGGCAACATTGAACGAATGAAATGTCTCAAACCGTGGATCTGCACGGGCTTTATTGCTGCTTGGAGGAGTGAATTTCTCTCGAAGCCTCTTCTTGAAACTCAACCTCATGCCAAGACCCACGATGGCTGCCTGTGCAGCGTCACGTGCTATATTCTTTGCTTAACGATATCAATATAATACTCCTCCGGCTTAATGATAAGAATGCAATATGGGATCAAATATCGCAATATGTATCATCGATTACAGTGCTTCCAAGGAGGAGCCTCCTCACTTCATAATTCGTGATAAGCAAACACACTATTAGGAAGTCACCTCTCAACGATCCTTCCCCCTCCTGATGCGTCACTCCAGCTTCGATATAGATATGCGGAAAGGACTATAGTATTAAGTATTATGATCTAAATCTACAAACATACAACTGACACTGGCTCGACAGTGATGGGGTAACCGCTAAGAAAAATTGATATTTGAAGTCAAACACCTTCCGACGCCCTTCCTATCACCACACCTCTTTTCTAAAGCCATTCCTCATTTTAGCGTGCCTTAGAAATTCGCTCCTCTCTTTGGAATCGATTCTCTCTGCAGCTTTCCACTGCTTAATGATATCTGCCTTGCGAGAGCAGCTCCTCACCTCAAACGCCATTTGGAAAGGGTCAGGCTTGACGATGAGCAGAGAATTCGACTTGTCCAATGGTACTTCTATGTTTTCGCCGGTTTTAGGGTCAATCTTTTTCTTTAGGTTGAATGCCCAGCAAAGGCCACCGCAGGCTACTACAAGCTCATCATGAGTCAAATTCTGGCCTAAACATTGACGTTGTCCCCAGCCGAAGGAAGTCATGCCCTTGATATTGGGGTACTTGGTAAGTGGTTCTAGATATGTGGGCCATCCAGGTTGGAGCCATCTCTCGGGTCGGAAGGTGTCAGGGTCCGGATATTTGACAGGATTGCGAAGGAATGCCCAATCTAACGGAAGGATTCGTGTGCCCTTGGGGATAAAGCACTCTCGATAAACCTGGTCCTCCTCACACTCATGAGCGACCCCTATCTCGTTAGTAAGCGACATCATTACCACAGTCTGCTTACTTACCGGTGGGAACGTTTGGCTTCCATCGCATGGTCTCTTTAATGCAGGCGCGCAGGATCGGTAGGTTTGGCATATCGTCCAGGGAAGGCATCCGGCCTCCGCACGCTTCATCGATCTCTTTCTGACATCTTGCTTGCCACTCTGGATGGTGGACCATACTTACTAGAAAATAATACAAAGGCCCAGCGACGGTGAAAATTCCAACCAGAGCCATCATACCTATCACCGATGACGCTTCGTAGTCTCCGGAGATGCTGCTTCTCTCCGCCGTTTCCAGGAACTGGCGAGTGAAACATGGCCGCTGCAACCCTTTTGCCATCTTCCGTCTTACATCGATTAGCCGTTCCATCCACCAGGCTTGCTGTTCGTCATGACGCTTTCGCTCCGCTTTTTTCCAAGGGTTCATGAAATGAGGGACATGCCACAATGGCGTTAACACATTTGTGATTGGCCCGGCTGGTGACATTTGCGTCAAGAGCCCCCAAGCGCTCGTTGTGCAGTATGCACTTAGGTCTGGATCATCCCATGTTAACTGGCACATAACCTTGGATGCCATATCCTCCAGGGAGAAGCCAAAGTCGTCCGGCGCATCGAGAAGAATGTATAGCCATCTCTTTACCTCGAATTCCATTACGCCGTAATACTGGGCTTTTGTGGCTTCGGTCAAATACGCGTGAGTGAACTTCCTCTGGCGGGACCAATACTCTAGCTTTGATGTTACCCGATTGCACTTCATGCGGGTGATCGTCTTGGGATACTTACGATTTTTTCCCATCAGCGGCAGATATTCCATGGATCCATGCGTGCTTTTGGAGTCGTACAAGGAACGTATTTGAGGCCTATCCGAATTGATCTTTCCCCTCTTTACAAGCAAGTCTTCCGCGATGGATTCATCAGATACGACAAGGAAATTGGCTCCCAGCATCCTGGTATGGTATATCGGGCCGTAGATATCCGCCCATTCTTTGAACTTCAACCACATGTACTGTATTGGGAGATCATGGACGCGACCTATCCATGGTAATTGTCTCGGGCCTCTAAAACCCTGAGGATTCGATTTCTGATGCCGTGCGATGAGAACGTTTGCAATGGAATACAAGAGTATCCCAATGCACGTGCCTGTCAGTGCATAAAAGGTTAACGAATGCATCGGGTAGGGAATGCAAGAGAAAGAGGCGGGTGACTCCTTCTGGAAGTGGTCCTGGGGCCCGACAAAGTATAAAGCAGCTGCTTACGTTGATGCTTTGCTCCTGTGTGGTTCAGTATATGTCATTATCCTCAACCACTGTGGTGTTGATAACGCCCATCTCCTGTCATTGAGGCCTCTCGCCTTCATCGACCCAGTTTAATGCCACAATCTTTAGATCTCAGCGAATGAGCATGATGGCTGGACAGTATCGACTCCGAACGGATGGCTACCCACCACCTTAGGTTATGACGAACCTCTCTGTCGGCGTTATCGGTCACCGACCCAAGCACTGCGAGATTATGAACTGGTATGGATGGATTGATACGAGACCATACCACTAGCCGATATGGACCATTACAGCATATTCAATACTGACATGGAAATAACTTCCGTACTTCACGGAGCGAATCGAGACGTTTATATGTCCTTCTTTCTTACCATCTGTCGAGTGCGGCAGCCAATACGCCTCAACTCCGCACTCAACAGCCATGTTAGGGAACTGCAAGGGCAATAGCGCGGTCTCATACTAGAGTGTTCCAAACCTAGTCCTATGCCTCGTGTCTATTCTGCTTTACCGAGTCTTATGGTAAATTGCGAATGTATCATCCATCTCTAACAAGTCGCGTCAAGGTGGTGTGCCTTTTCAGCAAATTTCAGTGTATTGGTGTGTATTTAGACTTCAATAATCTCTCACAAGGGCAAACGTCACAGTTCTCGGAGATGCTACTTTATCTTCTGACATCAAAATGGGGGCCTCTGCACTCATAGTTTGGTAGGACATGGACCATCCAGCAATCACAGTACTGCGCGGTGCTATTTGCGGTACACAATATGGGAAACTTTAGGCAAGTACCCCCGCCTTTAGTCTCTAGATCAAAACCTCTCTCAGGGCCGACCCTGTATAATCTAGTTACGACAACGGAGGTCGGAGGAATCTAGCCGTGATATGTTGAGAGGGCTCCGTCCGGTACATCACATCTCCTCCATTTACTCAACAGATTTACACAGCATGTAGATAAGCACGATTTTACAGAAATCCAAACAAGAGCAACACGTTACTGTGGCATTACAAGCTTCAGTTCATAATTTAAGGAGTGTGATCTCACCAAATCAAATCAACTATTGATATCACCACCCAGAAACATATCTAGTACCTTCTGTCTTTATACAGCATTCTGAGGTAGCAAACGAACTGGGCTGTGGTGAATCGGGCCGAAACTCCAGGACAAAATCGAAGAAAGTACCATGTCGGACGGTGGGAGACTTTTTTTGTCTCGTCTCTTCGTATCGATGACGATGCTCACAGGGGAGAACGTTGGGTGCCACCCACCTCGAAATTGTTCTAGGGGATACTATCATCGGAACTGTACCTTAAAAGACGGATAGCTACATTCTTTATTTTCACATAACGTAAGCAAGCGCCGGTTTGTTTCTTGATCTCAAGATATCTGTGCCCACCGTTATAAAATTTCCAGCTTTACGTACATACAGAGTTATGGTCCTTTCAACGAGTAAGCATGGATAGAGGTATGCACGACAGCGAACACTGTTCACTTTGAAAGCCCTATATTTCTGAGCTTTTATATCCGAACTTTACCATCTGGGTATCTTCTGTGTTACTTCCGTCCTTGCTTGGTTCATTTCACATTTCTCCTTCAATCTTCTTCCTTCATACAGAGTCCTTCCTGGGAACTTGAATGGTTAATAATTTGTGGCGATAAACTTCTGTCACTTTGAATAGATATTGCTGAGCTTCAAGGGGGACTGAAACATATATTTCTCCGAACTGAATCGACTCCACCAGTGGATTGAGCTTATTGACGAAGTTATGCATTGGCGTTCTACAATTGCTTCATCAGCTGAAATAGTCCTGCCTATTACGCCTCGAAAAGGCTAAGATATACCCGTCCTCTATAAGTTTCAGTCCAGCGCGAGCCTTCGATCTACTGCATATATAGCGTTCCACTGGTACGACTTCGACGAGTCTCACCCTGGACAGTTGATCAATTTTATTAATTAAGATTGAGAACTACCCAGCGGTCGATTTGGGGAGCAACATGATTTCAATAGCGTTTCGAGAGACGCACATTAGGAACGGTTGCGGCGCCGGAGGAACAGGGCTGAACCCGCCAATCTGAATGTACGTGAGCACACCTGTCCTGCACTTTATCTACCCATGCTTGTTTATCTCAAGGCACGGTCGTGCCATTGTTGCATGATACTTCACATAGTTGTATGTGGTGTCATCGAAATTTATCTTCCTGATGTTTCTCTAACGAAAACACTGATGGCATACCATCGGCACACTGGCACCACTATCACGGATTTAAGCGATGAAACTAGTCTCCTTTGATTGTTCGGGTAGACAGCTCGGTCTCAATTACTCTGCTTACCTGGTGATGATCGCAAGCTAAAGCTCGAAGTTGCTTTGCAATTCACGTGCCATCATGAGCGGGGTTCCGTTGCACGTCGATTCACCATCCATCATAGTGCGCATCAAACACGGAAGTAAATGTGGCCGAATAATTCAATCAAACTCCATACATCATGGGTGCCCATTTGATAACGGAGAATATGCTTTTTGTATTGCAGGATGCGCAAGTGTTAGGGAAGCAAGCCAGCGGCATTTGTGCGAGTCGGCCGTACGACCATCTCAACCAAATTCGGGAAGTGATACAGTCCGAAATAGTTAGCATTGATATAATCATGGATTCCGATAAATAAGTATAATCTCAGAGACCCTGACTTTTCTTTTGTTACTCGTCTTCGTTATAGGTGTCTACTTTTTTTTCACAATGCCTCACGCACTCACTTCTCGCGATTCGGCCATGGAGGCCCGGCCAGTTGGATCATATGAACCAACTGGCATTGATGTCCTTATCGTCGGTACTGGACTGGCAGGATTGGTGGCAGCAATTGAATGTGTGCGGAAGGGGCACAATGTTAGAGTGCTCGAGAGGAATGAGAATATCAATACAGCTGGTGATTTATTCGCTTTCCCCCCTCGTTGTTGTAACCGACATCCTAACGGAATCTGCTAGGTGACATGTACTTCATGGGTCTCAGTGCTACGCGTTTCATGAAGCACTGGCCTGAACTTCAGCAAGAATACAAGGACATCTCTCTCCATAACGCCTGGATCGAGACGTTCAAACATACCGGCGAAGTCGTCATCAAGCCCCTCAAAGTCGCGGATCGACTTCGAGATCAAGGCCTGGACCCCGATACGCCACCAGGAGAGTTTCAAATGCGTCCTCTGGTATACAAGATGTTTGTCCGTCAGGTCGAGAAAGAGGGCATCAAAATTGAGTTCAACAGTCGCGTCCTGGATTATTTCGAAGATGAGACAACGGGGAAGGGGGGCTGTGTGACTGCGGATGGGAGACGGTACGAAGCTGATGTGGTTATTGCTGCGGATGGTGTAGGGTCGAAGAGTCAGAAGTTGGTTGGTGGGGCGGTTAGGGCGATGTCCTCCGGAAGGGCGATGTGGCGCGCTGCTTTTCCGGTAAAGGAGTTGGATAAGAATCCCGAGGTTAAGGAGTTCTTTAGGATGATGCCTGGGAACGAACCCATTGTGAGGACGTGGTTGGGGTAAATAGTATACACCCCGACATTTGGATAAGTGCTGACCGGGTTCTGTAGTCCTTCCACCTACGCGCTTACCTTGACTCGAGAGGATATTATGGTTTGGATCATGAACCACGATGTAAGTAACCTATCTCCAGTTGCTAGAATATGAGTAACATAGTTACAGGTGACCGGCAGCGAAGCTGAAAACTGGAACAACACAATCGACAAAGAAGAAGTGCTCAAAGGCATGGACGAGATGCCTGGAATGGAGAAAGAAAAATGGGCGCCTATTTTCAAAGAACTCGTCAAATGTACCCCCGATAATACCATCATCAACTTTGAACTTCTCTGGCGCAACCCCCAGCCTAGCTGGCATTCACCAGGCGCTCGAGTCGTCCAGATCGGCGACGCGGCGCATTCATTTTTGCCTGCTAGCGGAAACGGAGCTACGCAGGCTATTGAGGATGCAATTTCCCTGGCCAGCTGTCTTCAGATCGGAGGCAAAGAAAACATTCCCCAGAGCGTCCGCGCTCATGTTCGATTCCGGTAACATTCCCCCCTCCTTTCCCCCCCTCCTCTTATCTTATTACTAAAAACGCACCACTCCAGTTTCATCCGAAACGCCTGCGCGCAAAAGCTCGGCTTCTCCAATGCCGAGCTCCTGCAGGACACTGACTGGGCCAAAGTCAAAATGGATCCTCGGCGCGCCGCGCCCAAGCTTCCCAAATGGGTCTGGAGCCACGATCCAGAGGCTTATGCATATGAAAATTATCAGAAGTGCGTGGAGAATCTTAAAAAGGGGATTGGGTTTGCGGAGGAGCAGGGGTTTGAAGAGAATTATCCGAAGGGATATCAGTGGAGGGAGTGGAGTATTGATGATATTGTTAAGATGAAGCAGGGGGACGGGGAGGTGGATTTAGGGGGTGGGGATTGGAGTTAAAAGGGGGCGGTTTGCTTGCTCGGTTGATTTTGATAATTAGAGTAGGAACGTGAGAAGGAGTATTTGTGTGTGTTGGGTGAGAGATATAGGGTGTCTTGTTGGTGTTGGCATTGCCCGTCTTTTTGTTATGAATTAGGTACGAGGTTAAAAAGAGTTCGGCTTCATTGAGACTTTAGATATGCAATAGAGGCCGTTTCTTTCAACGAATATTTAACATTTCCTCAAACTTTAGGGCTAGATAGCATCTGTACCAGCATAGTATTGAAGTGGTTGCGAAGGTTGAAGTCGTACATCTACACCACCGATGTAGAATTTGGCACGTTAGTGTCATATCTGTAGAGTTCTTCGACTTCGCGTCTTCAATCATTCCTTACCCTCTACATTTCAAGATGCTCTCCACTCGAAACTCCCAGTCCACACGTAATATTGATGTAGTTTCAGCTACCCTTTTGCATCACACTTTCATCAGCATTGCTTATCATGTCCCCTCACCGTCTATGTATAGGGCTCAATGCCGCCAGAACAGGACCGAGTCGGTAGTTTATAATCTGAAGAGCTGGGTGACCTATCCTGAAGGACTACTGCAACGGGAACGCGCCCGTTTTATCGGGCCGCATGGTACCTGCACACCTCTCCAGACGGTTGGCGCTGCATCCTACGAGACGCCACCCAACCCCTGACCATGCATGATCCAAGATCTGCCACTAGAGGAAGACTTTGTGGGGGAACGTGCGGGGCAATGCCGAAGCTACTCCTGCCGAATCTAAGGATAGATCATAGCGATGATGTAAGTAATTGGAACAAGGTTAATTTGGTGATCTAGCCGAGAAGACGGGTTTAGGCCGGTAAAGAGCATCATTTAGGTTTAAGCGAGCTTATGTCATCAGAAGGGGAGGTGGCGCAGATCTGGTGTGATTTCGGCCTGATAAAGGCTGCAAATAAGCAAGAGTACATTGCTGGGTTGGGAAAGCGGGCATAGGGACTGCCTTGGTTCAGGCATGAGAACAGTCACCATGTGGGTGGAGATTAGTGGACATCTGTCCTTTTGTGACTCGTTCTTACTCCAACGTCTTCCACTATTGGAGCTCAAGGTCTGGTGCTTTGGCCGAACCTGTGAACAGATATTTCCCATTCTTTAGCCTTCCCGTCCGTATCAACGACAAAACCTTAAAACCAACCCCGACAAACCTCAAAATCAAACTTGACAAAACTCAAAACCAAACTCGTAAAACCTTGAATCCTCCACCATTGTTATATATCTTTACCAAGATGGCGTCCCAATCTCTCTCCCGCTATCGCATCCCTCCAGAAATACTCGGAATCGCAGCTATCGCCATCACAATTCCAGGCCTTTACTTCCTTTCAAAGGCCACAATAGCATCACCAACAACTCCAACAACGTTTACCCTCCCACCAACAAAACCGACCCACCAATCCCGCGAGCACCGAGCCCTAAAAACTTTCCACGCCCTCCTAGACGCCTACGCCACCCGCTCTCCCTCCCACCTCTGCACGTTTTTTTCCCCCTCCTTCCGCCACATCATCCTTCCATCCTCCTTGAACCTCCCCTCCCGCACCCTCGATGAATTCCAACCCCACGCACACCAAATATTCTCCCTCTTCAGCGACTTTACTCTGATACCCCAGCCCGCCGACTCCCCTCATCCAGCCGTTCATTACTGTGCTAGCACGAATACAGTGGTTGCACACTGTAAGATGGGGGGGAAGGTTAATGGGGAGGGTGAGATGGGGGGGAAGTTGATGGGGGATGGGATTTTGGAGTGGTGGAATGAGGGGGTTTGGTTCGTGGAGATGGAGGAGGAAGGAGAGGGGGAATGGAATGAGGAGAAAGAGGGGAAAGGGAAAGGGGATGCCCCTGGGGGGAGGGGGGGTTTGTTGCGGGTCAAGGAGATTAGGGAGTTTGTGGATAGTAAGAAGGCGGCAGAGTTGAAGGTGAGGTTGCAGGGTGTACTTGAGAGGACTACTGAAAACGGGGAGAAGTCGAAGGCCCGTTGATAATGGTAGAGGTAACTTGGGAATTATCAGTGTGTTCTGATAGAGGTAAAAGATGCATGAGGTCTGACTGAAGTGTGTGTGACTAGCGGGCCTAATATCTGTAACAAAGGATGACACATTAAACGCAAGCTCGCTCTATACATACCTCAAGCAACATACTTGGATCAATTGCCTCAGCTAGTTCACAGTGATAATTTTGATCGAAGGGGTCAATAGAGTGAATGATAGGCATGTGGTTACAGGTTCAGTAAGTGAAAGCTGTTAGAGGGGAGTAATTTATAGATGACTAATCCACTTTACCTGCTGTTTGTTAACTGTTTCTATGAGAATCCATCAGTATACCGAGTGACAATCCAGTGATCCGATGGAAAGATGATATATTCTTTCTGAGAGAGTGAATCTATCTAGTTAATGTGCAGTGCCAACACATGCGTTGGCAGGCCTCTGCATACAAAGCACGTCACATGCTGAGATCACTCTAGATACTAGAGTAGAGCCAAAAGTCTACCTCCGACACCAAGATACAGTTACTGTTGTCATGTAACCGTCGCTTATCTCAAGGGCTCGCTTCAAAAATCACGTGATTATCTCTTGTTCCGCGATGGCTCCTCCTGATGGAGATGCGAAAATTCAAAAATGAGTCCAGGTAAAATCTGGTCATAAACATGTGAAATAGCTTTATGTGCCATCATGAATGATGAGCGTGAATCGGCATACTAAAGTTGAAGTCAACACAAGTTTTGCATCCTTCGACCGCAATGTGGGTAGTTCCACTCAGACCCCGCATCGGAGAATCGGAGTGACATGCATAAGCTGCGATCTAACATCAGTCATATAAATAACTACTAGAGTCGGCGTTGAAATAGCGCGAGACAGATTTATGCTTTCAAATCTGAGTTGTGGTACGGACGAATGCTCGCGGGCGCGGTTAAATAGTTTGTAATCATCACCATCATCACTCTCTCCGTGTGATATTTATTAGAGCTACCTTTCCTTTATCTACGTAACTATAGCACGGAAAGTAGTCGCGCTCAGGAGCTCCGGATCCCCATCCTCACCCGAAGAATAACTCTTCAGCTCCACCCTTACAATCCTAAATTTTACACCTACTCCAGCTCCTTTCCAGATTCAATCAACAATCATCAAATCGAAAATGGCCGCTCGCAATGATTCTAAAGCTATACTTGTCACCGGCATAACGGGCAAACAAGGCGGTGCTGTCATCCGTGGCCTAGCCACTCACCCTTCTCCGCCTCATTTCACTCTTCTGGGTGTAACCCGCAACCCAAGCTCCTCGTCCGCCAAGAAGCTCGTAGAGCAATACCCATCCATCCACCTCGTTAAAGGTGACCTCAACGACGTCCCTGCCCTCTTCGAAGAGGCCCAGCGCGTCCTCAAAGAAGAAGGCCAATCCCCTCAAATCTGGGGCGTCTACTCCGTGCAAGTCTCGATCGGCCCTGGCGTAACTTTCGACACCGAAGTCGGCCAAGGCAAAGCCCTCATCGATGAAGCCCTCCACCACGGTGTTCAGCACTTCATCTACTCCTCCGTCGAGCGCGGCGGGAATGAAAAGTCCTGGACAAACCCCACGCCCATCCCGCATTTCCAGTCCAAGCATCAAATCGAACTTCATCTGCGCGAGAAAGCCGGTGCGAAAGGCGAGAAAATGGGTTGGACGATTCTGCGGCCCGTCGCTTTTATGGACAATATGGCTCCGGGATTCCAGACCAAAGTCTTCCTCTCTGCTCTGCGAAACACGCTGGGTGATAAACCCCTCCAATGGATCAGCGTTGACGACATCGGGCTCTTCGCAGGCAAAGCATTTCGCCAACCTCAGCAGTGGAACACAGTGGCCCTCGGCCTCGCAGGCGATGAGCTGAACTTTGACGGGCTTAACCGGGCGTTCAAGAATGCTTTGGGTTACCCAGCACCCGTGGCCTATGGCATCTTTGGTACGGCACTGATGTGGGCGGTTAAGGAGCTGAATATTATGATTACTTGGTTCAAGACGGAAGGGTATGGGGCGGATATTCCGAGGTTGAGGAGCTCGGAGAGGAATTTGTGTAACTTGGAGACGTGGCTGAAGGAGAGGAGCGCTTTTGAGGCGCGGAAGTGACAACTCTTGTGGACCTAAAGTGGGGTTTGCAGCAGCTCTAGGTTTCCTTTCGTAGCCTAAATTTATTTTCTTAATGGGTATATGGTACTCTATTTCCTATTCCTGGGACTATTCCTACTCACTGATTCATTTGTCACTGGCACTGAACTCACAACTGAGGACTACATCTAAGAAATATGCCAAAATCTTCACCTGAGGACACTGCTTTCAAAGAACACAAGGATAAGATTGGAATTCATCATTGAGAATCATTATTCAAGCCAAGTACAAGCGTCAGATACCGCAGACGCAAGACTCCCTAACCAGCGAGAACCTGAACAAAGCTCTGCTTATTCAAACTATTCGGTGACGATACAGGTTATAATCCGTTCTTCCTGCCCAACAGCTGTAACGGGGTATCGATAGATTCCCAGTCGATTGTGTGGCCGAACAGTTTCCAAAGGTAGAGCCTTGTGCGAAGTCCTCTGGTTACGGGATCGACCTCATCCGTTGCCTCCTTCCAGCAGATGTACATTTTTAAACGCAATAGACGAAACAATTTATTACCCCGTTCATTAAGACCTGTTTAAAGGGTGACAATAGAGACCATGGAAATAGAAAAACAAGAACAGCAAAGACAAAAACGAAAGCCCTCCCTTTAACACAAAATGAAGAGCAAGTTTTTTTCACACAGCAACTCTCAACCCTGATCTCCTTCTCCGCCCTATTCACTCCCCATACAAGCCCTCTAGGACTTCACAAGCTGACTCAATGCCAAAACCCCCGCAACAACAGGATTCACCAACCTCACCAAATTCCACTTCCCCCACCTCTGCGCCACCGCCTCCGCACCAACCAAATCCTTCTCCCCCGCTCTTGCCAGATTCTCCAGCTTATCATTCAACGGCTGCATATTAACCGCACTATGCACAACCGTCACCAAATGCAGCGCCGCACTCACCGCCAAAATCCTCCAATCTCCCTTCGGCTCCCCCGTAGCGGAGTTGAGGCTGTTGGCAAGGGTGGAGGAAGGGTGCGAATCTCTGAAGAGGGAGTAGGCTGCGTAGGTGTACCCAACGAAGCCCAGCATGGAGAGTGGGCGAAAGAAGACGTTGCCTACGGACCAGCAGAGTGGCCATTGGGCGCCAAGGAGGCGGCAGCGTTCGGTGTGCGTGGTGGATCCGGGGGTGGGGAAGTTGACGACGAGGGCTGGGATTGTCATGAAAGATTGAGTTACTGCGTTTCCTGTAGGTTTTATAATATTAGAAGATGGGTAAAGGGGGCTGAAAGTGATGGAAAGGAGCCAGAAAGGGGTCACGATTGATAAGAAAAATGAAACAGGTGGAAATTCACCAGCTAGTATGAAGGAGAAGGTGATGCAGGTGCCGGTTATGGCTTGGGTGATTATACTGTTGGACATGGTGGTGTCTGAAGGTGGGAAATTGAATTTGGACTTCGGCTAGGAGAGATAGAGATTGGAGACGACGGTTGAGAAAAGAAGCAGATGAATTGAGGATGACAGGAAACGTTGAAGGGGCTGGAGAGGAGGCTGATAACTGGTAATGTGAACTGGGTCCCTGGATTTGGTCAGGTCGCGATCGAACCACACTGGGTCAATTTTTGGTGGTTTTTTTAGTCGTCCGAACTCCGGCAAAATGGTTGATGATGGATTGAGGAGGGCCCTGATTGAGTTGTGCCGAATGGGTTGTTGATGATGGGATCTATTGATTTCACCGAGCTTCGATTTGTGAACACTTCTTTTACAGGGGTTATGCAAAAGAGGCAATTACAGCAGGAATTACTCATTCCACAGGTTAATAAACCAGTTCTCTTGAGAAAGGCCGTCGGTGGAGTTAGTTCAATTGTATCCCGCATCAACTGGTCTTGTTCGAAGTGGGTGTCGACCTTACGCAAGATATGTGTGCATAGATACGGCTCGTGATCTTGAAGCGCTAATTGCAGACGGGCGGAGAAGATATTTATAGACTATTCCCTAGTCTAAAGAGTAGCCATATAGGCGCGAGATGCGTGCGTGATGACAACAAATGTAGTAATCGTTCGTCATACTGGACCACAATGACGGTTTCGCTAGAGGGGCTTGTGAAAGGTCGTGAGGAGTCCGCAAGAAATCCGGATTTTCAGGTTACCACATGTAATCCCAGCATAGATCGAGTTAGAAAATTGATGTTGATTGTGCTGTTGAAGGACAGAGTTACAGAAGGAGGACTGCGAGGTAGAAATTAGATTGCCAAGCTATAACTAGTTCCGCTTGGTCCCGTGACGTGTCAAACCTTGTTTGAACGACCTTAATTCTCCTATTATACTCTCATCTGTGACTCTTTGGACCGAAAGAACGTTAAAGCAAGCTCTCCAGTTATAATCGGCAGCAGGATCCTCCAGAATGCCAGCATGGAATTTCATGGTGAGTAACTGCACATATTCCAGGAACACTATCAACACATGCGATTGTGTCTCGTTGTGCAGCCCAGATACCCTTTCTGAACAGTTTCAGCTAATCCTTGGTATTGATACTGGATATAACACGACCTCAAGATGGTCGCAAATAGCACTGCACCTCTTCTCAAAATATCACTCATTCCCTACTTCATCTTTCCCCTACTTCAAACTCGCATCAACCATCTGCCTTAATCCATTAATCGCATCTGCACTCCTCCAATCACTCCACTGATGATTCAGCAGCCCCCAACTCTCCTCAAAATCCTGTGTCCCACTCCTGATATAATAACTCCCACTTAATACCCAAACAGTCCACCCAGCCTTCCACTCTGGGATAATCTTCCGCAGACAACTCGCATAAACCCCACTATAACTCTTATCCAGCTGGTTAAACCCGAATTCGGTAAGAACTACGGGCATTTGATTCACGGACGACGCATCCAGCGCTTTGAACCCGCCGTTCCAGAGCCCGGATTTCATACTGTCGCAGGATGTGGCGCTGTTCTGGTAGTTGTGTAGCTCCAAAACCAGTTTATCTGCATACTTGAAGCTGGATTTTTGGAACTTCTTGCCGCCGCCGAGATCGCCTGCTCCGGGGATGGGCGAGAGTGTGGTGTCGAAGTCGAGACCGGAGAGGAAGATCAAGACATTGGGGTTTGCGGCGTTCACGATGTCAACAACAGGGATGACTTGGTTGTACCAGGTTTGCCAGTTGTAGGCTAGGGAGGAGCCGGTATTGGTGGGTTTTCGGAATTCGTTGCGGAGGCCGACGGAGATGAGGTTGGGCCATTTTGCAGCCTGTATGTAGTCGGTCTTTTTGGAAGGTTTGAAAGGGATTGAAAAAAACGTACGTATTTGGACATGTATTGCCATCCCCGCTTCCAGTTATTGGTGTTGAAATACTGATCTCCGAACCAAGAGTTTCCATCGCCGGATGAGCAGCACCAAGCTCCTTTAGACATGTGGTTGTCAAGGTGGACGTAGATGCCTTGCTTTGCGCACTCGGCCGCTACTGCGTCAAAGACCTTAAAATACTTCAGTAAGTACCATTTTAAGTCTTGTAATAGAGATTACTGGCCTGCAGTCTCGTAGTGCTAGTATTAAACCCCGGGTTATTCTTTACCACCTGACTAAACACCGCATCCCCCTTACTCCCCAACGCCTTCTGGAACGCCTTCTGAACTGTCACATCGCCACCTTTATCAATAACATCATCCAACATCTCAATCGCAAACGTCAAGCGGATGACGTTCATCTTCAGGTTCTTGATCTTGCTGACGATGGAGGCGATGGATTGGTATTGGAGTCCTTCGGGGATCATTACGTCTGCTGCGCCGGGCCAGTTCACGCCGACATATGTAAAGTTGGAGCCCGTGGAGTCGACAACCCAGCGGCCAGAGGCTTTGAAGGGGGCATTGGGGAAGGCGGTAATGAGGGAAGTCGAGGAGACGAGGCAGACGAGGAGAGAGAAGAGATGCATTTTGGAAAATTCAAGGTATGTTACGCTTAACGAAATTTACAAGGACGGCATGTCTACTTATTTGTATGACTTGTCTTTCGATCTTTTAAGAAACAGTCAATCAATCTTTGTCCTTGCGCTCAACCTGGTAGATCTCTCTAGAACGGGCAATACCAGGCTATGATTGATGGACATTTCGGATTGGTGTTTGTCACAAACACTAGCAAGTAATATTCAGATTAACGAAGTATTTCATTTTGGGAAACCCTTCCGCTTTGCCTCTATATCTCGAACTGGACCATGTTGTTTTTGGCCATATGTGGGATCTCATTGGTGGAGACCTCGATGTCGAATAATTCATTCCAGGCATTTCCATATGCACCTGGACAATCCTCTACATATTCGGTGCGGGGAATCCTGGTGACCATCCTTTTATAAAGTATCAGCCACCACATATATTCTTCTCGGTGCCGAATATTCCGAAGGGAAATCGACTTTGGAAATCGGCGCTCATTGCATCGCGGACCTATGCCTCAACTTTAGCCCATCTATTAAGATAAGACTTCCATGACATCCTCGTTTCTTTGTAAGTAGAACTTAAGCATCTGTTTTATGGAATTAACTAATCCTAATATGAACTGTTGTACCTTTTACGGGGGTGTTAACTTTCATAGCAGAGGTGAACACCGCGCGCTGAGGTGGGGAGTGCAGACATTTCATTTTCTTTCCAATTTGAAGCAGAAAAATAAGATGCTGAGTTTCAGTTTATAGATACGCAAAGGAGGGATAAAATTGTCTAATGAATTGCCTGACCGTCATGAGATTTGATTTAATTTCTCATTTACCCTGACCCGTCGCCCCGAGCGATACGTAGGCTACAAACCATTTAATGAAATTCTGCAAGAACATGCCCTCGCGGTGAGATAAACTGAAATAAAATAAGAGAGGAGAAGAAAGGAAAAGGATCAAAGTGAGGTAAACCAATTGCAACCTGTTCTTATCAACCGCTTATATCATCCCTGCCTGTAATCTGGCCGTCGTCAGAGTGTTCATGTAGTCGCGCGATTCCTTTCATCCATTAAACCACTAGCTCAAATTAATAATGAAACATGATTAATGCAGTACTTATATTCATCACTCTTAGTGTCATGAACCTGTTGAATGCTACTCCTTCCACTGTTCCCCGCTAACCTGTACAGCCACTGAGTCTTTCAGTCGGCCGTAAAAGCTCCTTCCGCGGTCATTCGTTATCCAAAACGTCGTCTTCTACAATAGGATTGGCAATCAGAAATGTACACATCATATGGAATCCAGGGTGTATATAACACTCAAAGGAGGATGTCTCCTTCTCGCAAGTAGAGGGAGGTAATAGGGTCTAGAGTTACCAAAATAATCTAAAGTAAATAAGTTCTTTGCGCCTAAAACTTGCACAACGGACCGCAACATAGCCCAGGGATATTAATAGTGGCCGTATAAATAGCTTTCTGTTGTACATCACCTTATATTTCGAGACGGTGCTTTCTAGTATGATCCAACGTAACCTTTCTTCCGTGCACGCTGTAATGATAAAGAGCAGAGAGAGGATTGACCAGAGCCTTTTCTCTATCTCTGTCACTCTTCAGGGCATCAGTATTATTAAGGGCGCTCAAATACCTCAACGGATATTAGCATTCGTGGCCTTAAGGAAATGGATGGAATATGTGATGATTCAGAAGCTTTTCAATCGAAACCATTTCCTCAACTTGAACCCCAGAGCAAGGTAATAATTTACACACCACCTGGCCGCTATGGTGGTCTAATCCACCGACGCAGGCCCAAGAGAGTTCAGACAGCATAAAAACCTGCAAGGTCGTTCGCCTTAATTTTCCTTTTACGCTCTTCCTCAAAATGCACAATCATTCACAGCCGACGTCCAAAAAGTCAAATCTACTCGAGGCGCACCTTCTCGAAATTACCAGACCTTTTGCAACAATTTACACGTATGGCACAAACATGCTCACCAGCAAGCCCTCCCAAGGCCCCCTCGCCATGACCGCCTTTTTCTCAAATAGCCGGCCAACCCATTGTCCTCTGGCAAGCTCTCCTACATCGTCCCAAACAGCTTTCCATACCACGCCCAAACTCATCCGCCCTTCAACTTTACAACACAATGAATAAAGACGATTATCACGGACCGATCTGGCTACTACTAAAGTGGAAATCTGTATTCATGGGTTCCTGATTCGAAAACGAGTTTCGGTGTTCCAGGGCTTGAGAAAGCCGGCCGCAGAGGTTATGCAGGAGATCATGTTTAAAACGGGCATGCGAAAGGCGGGCTTTCGAATTGTGTGGTTTCAGCCAAGCTAGACAAGCTATACGTAGAATTCAGTGAGGATGGGGTTCCTAGGGAACGGACTTATGAGAATTCTTCAGAGCTTCTCGATTAATCAGAAACTGTGATTGCGTCTTTGTATGCTCTCGATCATGTTATTCATTACAGATATTTCTGTTCACGGACCCAGTACCTTGATGTGGCCTCAATGAAGTGAGCCTCTACCCATCACACTACCTATTTTTCACAAATATTTGTTCCACTACCCCGCGAGCTCCAGTACGAGAAGTGTCATCACAGCATCCTACAACTATTTAAATTTTGTCCTAGACCATAACCTTTTAAACTAGTCCTTCATTAAAACAAAAAGTCGACCTCCAAAATGACAACCACACTCCGCGACCGCCTATTCGCCTTCATCATGCTGTACTTAATACTCTCGGCAGCGAGACTTACCATTTCGTCACTAAGTCTTCAGCAAACCTAATCTCATCGCAACACAACGCTGAAATTTACACATACTTGCTATGATCAGGTAATGTTCGTGGCGTCCTCGAAGACATAATTCGGCCCATTAAAGAACATCATCTTCCCCTGCCGTTGTCATGTGTCGAAAAGATAACGGGGTAATGGAAGCTTTTTATTCGGTAATTATTAACGCTGGCAAACGAGTTATCACGGGTGAACCAGTGGGTCAGAGAGAAGGAACATCCGTGGGCTTGAAGAGAGAGACTGAGGGGATGCGGCAAAATATATAGGGCTTTGGTGATGGGGGTGGGGAGAGGTTTGATATGGCTGGTGATGGGTTGCGTCGAAGGTAATCTCTCTTAAGAAGTCGTTCTGAGGAATAGAATTACATGAGATCATCGAATTCTTGATCACTTCCCAAACTTCTTACAAGAAACTGAACATCATCCGTTCTTGAATCTCCACATTCTCTCAATGAGCTCAACCAGACACGCCAACCATCGGCCCCAACCCTTCTAACCATAAATCCTGGCATCAGTAAATAGTTCCATCACACCACCCTAGTCTTTCTCATGAGGAACCATATGCTTAGCCTTTCCTCCTAAATTCCAACCAACATGTCCCCAACAACACCTCCAAAAGGACAAGCCCTCTCCACAACCGACCCCACACGCTTCTCTCACCCTGCTCGACATCCTCAGAAGTCGAAACGCATCGGTTCATCACTGTGCCCTATATTCCCTTTTGCAATAGCCCTTGCAACTTGGAAGTGTTCAAGTATATTTGTCCCTAGGAGCCATTGCGCAGGGTGCTTTTGCCATTTTCGTCTCCTTCAAAATCTCCTGAAGCTCTGTAGTGCCTGTCTTTAAAGGAAGATTCGCACGCGGTTGGATATAGTTGGGGGCAGGGCGTCAGGATATGTGGGAGTGTTTGCTGTTCTCACAAGATTAAATATGAAATGAATGGGCATCAGGAATTCGATTCTTAAACTCTCGACAAGTTTGACAAACACGGAGAAAATGTTCGGTGGTTTGGTCCAGCAGACAGATAACATCACTATACAACATTTCCGAGGCCCCCTCCCGCCAGCATCGTATAATAATCATAATAATAATACTAACTCAACTTAACGTGCTACCTGGTTCTCTGTCGAGTCTATGAACATGCAATATCAGTGCTTAGCGCAAAGTAAACCCAGCTCTAGAGTATCCCTCTAGAGTCCAAACACTTCCTTTTCCTTAGCTTGTGCCATTCCAACTTAGCTATAATGAGCAATCAATATATTAAAAGAAAAATGCATTAGAAAATAATCCGTACACAATTCAGCATTCTCAGGTATCCAAGTTTGGTATCAGACCGTAAGTTACTAAACACTTACTAATCCTTTACCCAGCCATTCCTCCGACACGTAAATTTCAGCAGTAGTTTTCGGCTCAGAATTTCTTCTTAACAACACGTACAAGAGACGTCAAACTCATCCCTATTTGCAAAACATCAGCGTCAAAATGATAACCAATCGCAGAAAAACTGGGGCATTAACTGCCGGTACCAGCCATCTTCACGACAAAGATAGAGCATGGTTCCTGGAATCCCCTTTTAGCTAAACGTTTATCGATCTCAATTGAGGACCGAGAGCAAAAGGTAGATTGGAACCGAACAGTAGCTTAGGAAGACTCCTCTCATATTTCATTCAAATGGCGGAGTCCAGAGCATCAAAAAGGAGTCCAGAGTATCAAAAAGGGATCCAGAGAATCAAAAAGGAGTCTAGAGAAGGGTTTGGATCTGCTGTTGTTAAATGTGGATGCGAAGACGCCAAGGGCCCTGGAAGAATCCACGCTACATTGATAGCACATTCCCTTTGATTATGATTGTATTCTAAACCCCTTACGCGTGTTCTTACATCCAAGTCTTCACCGTTACTAGAATTCGGGTATTGCAACTCAGCTTTGTAGGCATCGAAGCAGGTACCCACTATACTTTAGAGGGGAGAAGAGCCTCATCGAATGCGTTGACCCTTGCTCAGGGTGACAATGGTCGTTATAAAAGGACGCAAAGCATTGTGTAGAAGTCGTCCCCTCGTCTAAATATCAGCAGAAAACAATACAACTTCACGGCTTCACCTCAATGGAACATTTCGATAAATTACAACATAGCCTCCGCTCTCATACCGACCGCCTCTACTTCCGATTTACTTTTCTTTGCAGTTTCTGGAAAGATAACGCCGTCCACAGAACTGTGGAGAAGCTGGTCGAAGAAGCGGACGGTAATGTCTTCTCGTTGATACAAGAAGGGAAGCGTCAGTTGCTCAGCGGTCTTTGTCTGACGCGGACGGTGCGAGTTCAGTCAGCAAGTTGAGTCTCCCACAAACCATTTTCTCACCGACGGTCAGCTCAGTGTGCAAATTGGCGGTGGCGATTCCAACTCAAGAGTTGGATGTGAGCTATGAAGGATTACAGCACGACTGGCATCAGAATATGTATTCGACGCTGAAGAATTGGAATCAAAAGAGAAGTGTCACGTGTGAAAGGGGCTGCAGTTTTTTTTTTTTTTGGCAGAGAGCTCTGCCAAATCGTCCCTATGGCATCATGAGGGGCCTCATTCAGCTCAGCAGCTTGGAATCAGCCCGGCTGACGGAAGCCAGCTCACCGGCGCTCGCTGAGCAGACTCCCTCCCCGAATCAAATGTGCGGAGACTCTGAAATCGAACCTGAAACCAAGTCAATCAAAAGCGCCGTTAGTAAGATCAGCAATATCCGATCTAGGCTGGTCTGAAGGCTGCCATCCTATTCGAAAGTGGCACTGAAGCCCAGTAGGCTGTCTATGATCTCCTCGATGCCATGCTGAGGATCTCCGAGACTCTCAGTGAGCAATCATCGTCGCTGACGCGTCTCTCTTACCGGTAAACGCTTCACGAATATTTATTTCTGCATGTCGGAACGGTGTTGACTCCTCTTGCAGTGGTCGGCCCGCTGAGCACGACATAACGAATCAAACAACGAAAACGTGATAAGATCAGATCAGCACGTAGAGTGTAATGAGCTGGCCTCGAAAACCAGATCTCAAACAATGACCAGAAGCTGAAGTCGTTGTAGATCGAGCTTGAGAGCCGGAGATTGAATCTGAATGACGAAGCATGAAGCCTTCCACGGCATGCTTGAGCAGCGGCCGTGAAGCAATCAAATTCGGTGAGCAGGAAGATGGGGGGGCGTAAGACATCAAGAGGCGAAGAAATTGTTTCGCGGTGATGACTACCTAAAGAGAGTAATTTGCTGCAGGTGCCCGTCAGTCGTTCGGAAGGCGATATTGCTCTTAAGTCATGAACCCTGACAAGGCGAGAGACAACAGACGGACCCTTGATAAAACCGAATTATTCTCCTCACAGTCGAGTAAACACCGGTCGACTGGCAAGGCTAATGCGGAGGAACGATAAGCCTATAACTGCGGGCTGTGAATATCGGCATCGCTAAATGATTATTGGCCATGTCCATGTCCGTGGCTAATATCAAAGGTCTTAAGACCGATGACTCGGCTGCCGTGCGGTATCCAGCACGACTGTTGTGCTCAGCTGACACAAGCAGTATGCAGAGTTCAGGGGCGCGACCTTTGCGGAGAAATAATTGGGTTAAGGTGTTGCTGAGCAGCCGCATGGTGTTGTTCCTGGGCCCGCACCACAATGATTGTCGATAACTAACGACGACGGTCAGACGTTGAAGGTCTGCTGGCGATGGGTAAAGCCATAACTGGCAACGGCCGGTGATCGGGCTATGAAATCAATACAGCATCGCCATGCTGCAGCACCGTGGCGTTTTCGATTCATTCTCCCCGGATTATGTTCTGCAGGCTAGTAACGTCTGCACAGACATTGGGCATAGCTTATGCCAATGCTCGTGCTCGGGCGCAGTAGCCAGTGAGCATAGAGGGGTGGTGAAGACAGGAGTGAAGTGGGAGGGGTAAGAGGGATGAGTGGTGGTGAGAGAATGTTGGGGAGGCTGCACCACGGCGCGCGCCACAACAGGCAAAGGGATCCACCCCCGAGTTGTTTGAGACAAACGCCAACGGGCTATCCAGCCCATCCCATCACATGCCTTCCAGAAGCAGGTAGCCGGCGGCTATAGAAGCTTTGGGAAGTAATCCCGTGACGCCAAAACGCCTTTCAGCCCACCAAGGCAGGAACGAGCAAACACTGGACAGCCACTGTGCAGTCTTGGGGGTTTGCGCCTGCTGTGGTTGCACGGACCAACCGTTCATGGCCTGATTTCGAAGAGGAAGCAGTTGTCGAGTTCTACGGCGGCTCCGTCCAAGCTTGGGAGTGGTATGCCTCCTCGGTGAATGTGCCGAAAGCACACCCTACGACCGGTAGCTTGCTGTAGACGCAGGCAGCAGGATATCTGCATGATTCGCAGCTACATGCACAACACACCTCTGCCAAATCCGCCTGTAGTAACCACATTGCCCCATCGCGGCTTTCCCACAATCGTGAAGCGATGGTAGTGATTCTGGATAAGGCCAAGTCTCCAGTATGTAGCACCGGAGATGAACCGCATTCGCTTCAACTCGCGTGGTGGCAGGAAAGAACTTGTGGAGCGGCTGGAGCTGACAGGAGGCGTGGGCTGTTGTACTGCCTGGGGTGTTTTGTAGAAATCCAGGGGTTGCGACGGCACACTGCTCATTGAGACGAAGTATTGGCATGTTTGCGTCGAGTTTTGCGGGCCATCCGCAGTAGATACCAATTGACGCAACAAACCGAACCATCCCAGGCTTCGAACCTTCGAAGTAAGATCCTCTCGGATGCTATCGGCTGGTTTGTACAGCCTTGAAAGCGGACAGCCCGCTTTACTACCAGGTCGAAACGGAGCCACGATCAGAACACTCGCTCGAGATGGATAACCATCTCGGCGGTCTTGCTATTTCACACTCCACATACTTACATGTTAGCGTGGTCTCAGAAAAATCGTTGGAGACGGAAAATGGTCCTCTAGAAAGGCACATCCGCCGACGCCCTATGCTGCACCTCCACTCCTGACAACCATTTTTCCTCGAGGACAGCGGCATTTCTGCCCGACATTCGCAATGAACCATGATTCTGAGCCAACGAACGGCTGCCATGGCTTCGCAAACCATCGATTCCAGCCATTCGTTGTTAGTGTGGGGTCGAACAGTTGGCCAGTTCCACAGATCAGTTGTGCGAGTCCTCAGAGCGCTCACAACAGATCGCACAAAGGGTACGAAGTCGCCGCTATCCAGCCCGCTGAGCCATAGCTGTATAATCTTCAATTCCTGTTGCCATTATCAGTCCAGAGGAACTAGAGAGCTCTTTGGAGATTACCGAACTTGTACGTCTTTATAATTTGGGCGCCCTGCAAGCAGTCCAATCGGCGATATCGCCACCTAGTGGCCGTCACGGCTGCCTTGTCACGGCAGCCGAGATGCAGTGGTTCTGTTTCTCAGGAAAAATATCCGAAGGTTGAGTTAGGGAGATGAGGGTCGAGCATGAACAAGATAATGATCGTGGCCCTCCGGCCTTTCCCCTAGACACTGCCAAAGAACCACATCATCAAGCGTCTCTACCCCTGAAGGAATCCCAGAGTCAAGCGAAAATGCGTTGTTCATGAGCTGATCGGGTTGCCCGAGACACAACCAGAGCCCTGGACCGCTTGAGTTCTATGGGGGCTGTCCTTTCTCGCTTTTTTTTTTCTCGAGGAATTAATAGTGATTGAGCTTGAAAGGCAGCTTGAAAGGCACCCTGAAGAGAAGTGTTGCTCTCAGTGACGGGTCGGACCGCTGTTGTTAGACGTTCCTCTCTCGAAGTGATCACTGCATCATGTCTATCCCAATCTGTCTGCCAGCTGCCTGAGGTAATCAGGGTAAGGGCGGTGTGACATTGGCGCCCGGTCGGGGCGTTGTGGAGAGTGATAGTCTCCAGAATATGCCGGACATAGTATCTGCCAGCGAATGCAAATGCCACCTCGATGCTGAAACATTGCGTTTAGGTAAATCCATCCCTTCTCTTTCCGACGTGGACTTGAGAATTCTGCAGCCCGCCAGAAGACAATGGAATTCTGAGAATTAGTTGGTTGCCGACCTTCACCGTTCAAAGGGATGTTGCGGGAGGCTGCAGGCCAGTGTATCCGATAGTCGACTTCCCTGCAGCTTAACTGGAGACTGTAATACCAGACGATGAGATAGCGCAATGAAGGTGATCCGAGCATTTACAGATTTGCCCTTCCCGCCACCATCTCCATCGATGATTCAACGGCTGCTGGGTGTGGCAGTTAGATGCAGATGTATCACTGTAGCCATGTAGACACGACTCGAGCGATTTCTCGGAATTCAGCCGTGAGCCTTGCTCCTTCATTCCCTCCGATCCTCATCCAGCATGCATCAGATGACCGCGACCGGAACTAATTGAGACGAAGTGTGCTCGGGATGGTCTCATGCTGGTTGCTACTGCTGCGGCAAGCCTTTTCTTTCGGGCTGTTGCTTAAAAATACAAATGTTTGGTCAGAGAGATGCGCTAATCGGGGGCAGACTATTGAGTCAGATGCTATTGATGCGCGAGGCAAGGAATATGAATGCACGGAGATCAGAGATATTTTTGCAGTCCGGTCAGTCCCAGTTGCTGGGAGAGCTGGACAGAAGTCCTAGGCGGCAAGCAACGTGCAAGACACATGAGCATGTCACCGTTGACCGCGTGGAGAAGATTGAAGCGGTGGGGAGAACAATAAGGGAGAGCATATTCATCAGCACAAAAAACGGCGGTGGTGGTGGGAGTTTTGCGAAGCGTCATGGTGAGGAATGCAGAAATGTGAGAGGTACAGGCAATGAGGAGGTTTTGGGGGTTCCGGCGTCGGCTTCCATGATGCCGTTGTTTCTGGCGCTCGGACGCCCCTGCGAGTTGAGGGGAGAAAGAGCCCCCCCGCGCCCCGAGCGTCGCCAGAGACAACCTTGGATATTCGCTGCACGTCAGTTGAATCCCAACCACCCCTCTTCCCTCCCCCTCCCCCCATCACAGCTAGGACGATATATCACTTTCTCGTCTTAATCCATTGTTTTTCGACGCAAGGGTGAGGCTAATAGTCCAGCATCCTTCGCTGTTTACTATGCTTCTCCCAGTTAAAGTTTCCGTTCAGGCCAGAATAGTGTCTACTGATTGCAGAGGCGACCCGCAGAGATGTATCTTACCCAACCTCATCTTGAGGCTGGGAGTAAATGAATTTGCTCCGGATCGTTTTTGGTGCGATGCGCAGCTTCCGAACGGTCGGGATTCCAATGTACTTCTGGGGGATGAGAGAAAAAGCCCGGATCATGGCGCAGCGCCGTGATCGAGGGTGACTTTCTAATCCAAGAAGCAACTGGCCCTATATTCTTTTCCAGCGCAGGGTTGCATTTCCCCCCCGTGGCTGCCAAAAGGCGGTGGCGGTCTTGTATCGTGGACGAACTGTCTTCTTCTCCCTCCAATATCCATACCTGGTAGCGTCGCGGGTGAGCTCATAGCGCGGTCTTCGCCATCAAACCCTGTGACAGGTAACGCCCTAATAAACGAAGCTCACCATTTTCCCACTTCTTCCCCATAATCCGCCCGCCTGTCAAACGATGGGGCTGGATGGCGTTCAACCGCTTCTGTCTCTCCGCGGCAGCCGGGCCGTGGTGGCTTTCCTGAGGCAGTCCTTCCCCAACAGCCTCCGTAGATACAGTGCTGACGGGCATCACAACAGTCGAGCGTGGTCAATGCTCTCTCGATGCTCCGCAGTGATCTTTGTAGTTGGCGCTGGGGGGTGGTGGGGGAAAGGGAGGGGAGGAGAGGGTAGGAAAAGGGCATAGCAAACTCTGATCATCTGTTCGCTGCATGGGTTATTCTTAGGAGGGGGTTGAAGGCCGAGATGAAACATCACAGTCCCAAGCTGGCGGATATGTGAGCTGCTGTGTCGAGGCCGCCCACCGTCGAAGTGCGGTGTCGTGGTCAATGTTCCTGCGTCGCTGCACGGGACGGTGATGGGAGGGCTCACCTCTGTCAGGCGAGCCAATCCACTTGGGACGTCAGTGATGGGGCAGTGGGTCGCGTCCCAAGCAGACTCTCCAGGGCATACATCCGGTGCAAGGAATATAGAGCAGCATCGTGGACCAGAGACAATTCGAGAAGGGTTAGAGTCCCCCCAAGCGGTCCAAGCCTGGGCCCTGGGGCAAATCATTCCTCCCTGACATGTCGGAGATATAGATAGGCCGCATTGGGAAATGGTCGCTGCTGCAGCTTGCCAATGCTACCGTGGTGCTAGAGAATGGGTAATGGTCTGAGCTGAGCGACTGGCAATACGTAGGCTTCGTCTGATCTGGGGCTGAAATCTTGATTCAGCGTTCTGGCAGAGGAGACTATGAAGCTGCGACCTAGGTAGATATTTCTCCTTTCAGCCAAACAACCCGACATAAGCCCCCCCCCCCCCCCCCAACCCTGTATGGATCGGAGCCCATACCTAAGCCCTTCTGATGCTGTTCCTTTGCACTGTACTTCTACTGCCAGCCCTCTGTATCCTGGGGTCTCTCTCCTCTCCCCATTCGACGAGTTCTTCTTACTATTCGAATTGATCGTTTTCTCCCACTCAACGTCTTTCCTCACCTTCTCTATTCCCTTGCTGGCTACAAGCCCACATCTACCTCTAATTTCCTTCAATTTTACTCGCTTGACCGTTTTGGTACATTGCCGGCGCACTTCAAAACAAAACATCACGGGGAGGGAAGAACCCTGACGAACTGTACGACCATTCTTCGCAATAAGCCGAAGAGATCTGAACGTTTTCTTTATAGGCCTGTCCCCATCGTCCTGTTTGGGGCTCTGTTCACCTTTCGACCTCTCGCAGGCCTCACCGTAGTTTCATTTCATCATCGGCCTCGTCAGTTGACGTGCCGACCCTGACACTCCGTACTCTCTCAGTCGGCAGCGCAATTAACGGTGCAAGAAAAGTACTGGAATTCTTCTATCGACAATATTCCCCAACACGGCCACTGTGCCGATCGCTAAAAGATTCTTTTGTGGAAGCAGACAACTCATACTGCTCGCAGAATCAGCCACGCGGCGACAGTTGTGGACGCCACATTCACATTTCTTTTGTGTGCTGCAGGAGAGCCTTGTAAGTTTCGCAGGTATTGAGATAATCGAACATCTAATATTATTGGAAGCTCCTGGAATCACTGACGGGTCGACAGGTTAGACTTGGAAGGCGACGCGGGTCGCGAAACCCCCACCCCTCGCCATAGGTCGTGACCTCAAGAGGCCAGAACCAAGAGCCAGGAAGCAGATCCATCGACACCTCGTCCTTGCGCCAGACGCCCATCGTTCCTCGAGATCTCTGGAGACCGAACGGAAATAAGCAAAGAACGCCCGCCGGTCGAGGACTATTTTTTGCGATTGGATTTAACCTCAACGCTGTCTTCCAGCCTGTGACTTGTATCGACAGTCACAGAAGTAGACGAAGAGCATCGCGAAAAGCGACCGCCCTAACGTGCCAGGTCAGTGTGGACCCCGTCTTTTCCGTACCTCTCCTCTGACTAAGCCTGTACCAGCATCGTCAGTCGCCCAAAGTCCGCGTTGCAGCCGATCAAGAAGTGGTGGTGTGTAGCAGTGAGCCGTGAGCAGCAGTGAATGCGAACACAGCGGACCCAATCTGCTGGATAAAGTGCGCATCAGCATCGCATTGACGATATCGCAGTCTGTTCACCATCTCGAACAGCCACCAAAGCATCCTCGCAGCGGCAGCTAGTGGAGGATCGCGCCCCTGTGCCGGCTAAACCGCAACCCACCAGATTCTCCCTTGAAGCGAGCCAACAACAGCTTTCGATCCGTTCGCCGACCTGCCTTCTTGGGGCAGCAATCACCAGCAACCACGCCGGTTTGGACCTGAACTCCACTGCATCTACGCACTCGAGCGCTTGGACCCGCCCCTACCAGCGCCCTTACCAGCGCCCATCTCCCGCAACGTAGTAGAGGCTGGCGGGAAAAGCGCTGAGCATCAGAAGGTACGTCCTCGACCTGGGGTGGAGGGGGCGGAACGAACGGCGAGCAGTCAGCGTCTTCCCTCTCTGCCACTGCCGGCGCCATATCTCTGCTGACCCAGACAGTCGGAATTCATAGCGGTAGGAGCTGACGGACGCCGCGAGATTGACCAGGCCTGCTCCTTTAGCGCCGTCAGGCGAAAGAAGGTCGCATTGCTCGCAACAAGGGACTATAAGCTGCGGCTGCTGCAAGAATGAATCAAGGTAAGTCAGCCTTAAACACATATGGCCCACCCATGTCCTGCTTTCGAGCACAAACCATCTTTCTTCTCATCCGAAGCGCCTTCTCGCCTTTTTCCCATAAACTGCGCGTCCGTCTCCGCATTTTCCCCGATTCTGGTCTCGTATTATACTCTCTTATATTGACCGTATCCGCTCTCCGTTTCTCCACTATTTATTGCAACGCGCTTGTTTCCTCCGCTGTTCATGTAGTGCTCTCTTGCACGCCTCTTTCTTTGCTGCCATCCGATTGCGGAGGGCTTCTTTGTGTTACTACCGTTCCACGCGTGGTTTTTGCTTCGTCGTCTGTTGTTCCAGCATCCTGCCCAGAATTCCAGCGGGTGCACGTTGTCCGTTTTTGTCCCACGTCTTGTTCGACCACAGCGAGCAGTACCTTGCGCGAATTGATTGGCTGACTGGCAGCGTAAGCTCTCCTCCAACCGCTGCCGTTGGCATCGGACACCTTTTCGTCGGAGCAAGAATGCATGAATGATCACATTGGTGCTCATGCACATCATCCTTTTGCAGGTTCCGTACCCGATCAGCTAAGGCGCGACGGGATCCTGAACCACTCACTTCAACCTCTCCACTCCCATAGCAGTGCCCGTTACATGGGCACTCGACCCGACGCACAGTAAGTCCTCTCTTTCTCATTGGTCTCTTGTCGGCCCGGCCAAAAGCTGCCTCCGCGGTGTTGCCTTGCTTTCCCTTGCCCGGCCCCCCAGCGAACTTCCCGCACCTGCCCCTCGACGCCTCGTCCGTCGTGGTGCTGCCCAAGCTCTGTTCTTTCACATTCGCCGAAACAAACACGTCGTCGTCGTCGTCGTCGTCGTCATGTATTCTCTCCTGTCTTTCGTCGCACATGTTCCAGATGCATGGTGCACCTAGCTCTCCCAGCTTTCCGGTCGGTCACAGTGATCACACGACAAGCCTAGCGGCAATGGCCATATCGTCCCTGTCTGGATTGTTGACTTAAACTGTGCCAGCCAACTGCTCGGGTTACACATCACTGCCGTTGGCACACCGACCTCGTTGCTCTGTTTTGTTGGGCTAACTAACTCGTCCAGTAGTAGGTATCAATCTGGCACCACCATATCCGACTCGGCACCTGGATCCATTTCCACCAGCCCCAGCTCCAACGCCTCATCTTTGACCTTCCCGTACTCTTCAACCGCAGCGAGTAGCATTTCTCCTCACCAGGCTCTGAACAACCTAACAAACAACTCATACTCGAGCGCATCCCAATTCTATCCCAACTATTCGCAGTACCCGATGTCTTCGACTACTCGGCGAATGTCTTCTATGTAGGTAGCCTTTGTAGCGCGTTCGTCCGTGTCAAACCCCAAATCTATGCATGACTGACCGCACCGCATAGGACGGAGTCCCCAGCATCGGCCATGCTACCACCAGCACGATCACCAGGGATGGGCACTCCCGTGTCACCATCCATGGGTGGGTCGGCTAGAGATAATTATACCACATCAACACCACATCTACACCACCAACGTCACAACCCCCACACGCTTTCTCCTCGCCATCCAGACCTCTCACGCTACAGTGGCTCTTTGCCTGATACTCCCCGAAGTGTCTTGCAACCTACCACCATGTCGATGGCCAATTCGGCTGGCTACGGAACTGCTTCTCTTATGAACTATTCTCAGCCTGACCGGCAGGGCGACTCGCCGCCTTTCAATGCGCAAGACACCTTCTACGAGATCAATTGCGAGGGTCAAGTAGTCACTCCCCACATCGACGCCAAGATCGACAAGGGGTTCTTCGTTTCCAGCGATGCTGTATGGACATGCTACAGAAGGAACTATTTCGCAGTAACGGTATCCTTCACGCTGAACCCACACATTGCAAATGGGCGACTGTACCTCAACCACGCTGGCAAGCCAGAGCAGATCCAGGCTTTTGCAGTGCAGCTCTCCGCAGCAGTGGACGGGACAGGCGGAAAGAGCATCGAGCTGATCCAACACACCCCGAAGAGAGACAAGGGGCCCCAGATGACATTGAAGAAGGAACTTCTCGCACCGACGCCGCCAGGAAAGAGCCACACAGATCATAGTTATAGCGTCAACAGTTTCCACACTGCCCCGACTTTGGCAGGCCCCAACCTGCCCCTCCAGAATGATGGCGACCAAAACCATCAGTACTCTCCTGCCAGCCATTCAAGTAATGGGCATCAGCGATCTTTTGACCGAATTCAGTTCAAATCGGCCACTGCAAACAATGGAAAACGACGTGCGCAACAGCAGTTCTATCATTTGATTGTGGAACTATACGCTAACATCCAGAGCCCTCGAGACAAGGAGCCAAACTGGGTGAAAATTGCGGCCCGGTCATCGTCCCCTGTGGTCGTTCGTGGCCGATCACCGAGCCACTACCAGAATGAAGGGCCTCATAACTCGGGTGCGTCACGCGGTGGCAGTGGTGCGGGCGGAGGTGGTCTTGGACATCCTCAACTTGGTTCGAATGGGGGACCGGCATTCAACCGCGGCTTTGGAAATGGTCTTTCAGGAGGTCGATCCGGGACTATGGGAGGGGGTATGTATCGGGGAACAACATACTCGTTGGATCCTAGCCCAGTCGGCAGCCATTCTGTCAGTTCAGCGAGCTCCTTGAGTGGCGGACCTGTTGAAGGGCTCGTTGGTGACCAGCACATGGTGGATGAAGATGAGGGTAAAGCCATCAATGGATACGACGGGTACCAATATTACCCAGGCACTATCTACGAAAACATGCCTGGCAAGGCCGATGCACAATCAGGACTTCCTCTACCAGAGCGAAGAGTCAAAGACGAGTTCCCTGGGCCAGCCGCAATAGCCTCTGGATGGCAGATTGGAGGCTGCGGGCGCTTTCAAGGAATGGAGACGAGTCGCGGATACTATCCCGACCTGCACACACACATCGCCCACACTGGGTATTGAGGTGGTACCTTTCCCCCTAAGGCCCATGATTACGGGGGCTGAAGTTGACCGGTACAATCTCGATCCGCCTTCTCCAACCCGAGATCTATCATGGAGCCAACTCGGGGCGAAAGAAGCCGCCAAGCCAGCATATTATCCGAACCCAACCCACTCCTCGCTTTGACGGCCTCGACAAAAATATCGCCACCGCATTTTGACGTTGCTATATCTTATTCCCCGAACTCATCACTCAGTCCGGACTGGACCAACCACGGTTTCACAGGGACTGAACTGTGCACGGATACCACTTTCGCAGCATTTATGGCGCTATGGCGCAAGGGTAGATCGGGCGGTGTGGGGCATTGAGAAGCATACCTGTCCTGGACGCATGACGCAGCTCGACCTTGCTATAATTCACCAACTATTGTGCGTAATGCCTCTTGCAGGGGTTTCGAACACGACTAACCCCCTACTCTTTTTGGAATCCATCCGCCTCTTCCGGGCGCCAGGCTATACTTCTCTTTTCCCAGTCTCCGCCATGATGCCGTTTATCATTTGATGATTGCTTGCTTTTACGAACCGTCGTCTAAGCATGAAGCATCATGCATCTTATCTCATCTCATTCCCTCACGAACAGACCTAGCCCTGCCTTGTCATGCTATGATTGCCACGACCATGCATGAGCGTCATACCATTTCCTTTTCTTGCCTTTTCATCTATGTTTCATTTCCTATCCATTCCCTTTCACTGTTGTCTTAATCCCCAGCGTCCTCCATCGCTATACCCTCTCCTTCTGAAAAACGGTGTTAGGTCTCGGTTTCACTTACTCATCTGCCATAGGCAATCTCTCTTCGCTAGGAAACTATGATATGCAAAGTGGCTGGCTAGGCTTTGCATATTGGTGCATGGGAGCATTTAGGGTCGGGATTTGAGGCAAGGCAAGGAAAAAAGTCTTTCGGATTATTATTATGAATGGATTTGTATCGAGCCGATGGGAATACGAAATTTCTTTCGTTTGATTTTTTATGAGGATGGTCGATGGGCCTGATGGGGGGAAGGATGGGGAGGAAAGGGGTAAGGATGTGAGGATGAAAGTAATGATGGTGGTTTTCTGAGTTGTATGATTATATATCCTTCTTATAAAGTCTCTGATAGTTGTTAAATTTAGTAGGAGGCCCTTCTCTTTAAACTGTGTCTTGTGCAAGTGCATGTTCTCTCGAGTTTTGAACCTTGAGTTATTCAACATCAGACATCCTAGACTATTCGGGCAGTGCACCATAGCACTGTTACAAGACTAACAAAGGTTTAGCACGTACGAACATGTATACAGTCAGGTCGCGTGGTGAAGGGGGTTGCAAAAGGACGGGTGAGGTACAAGGAAGCTCAGCCTGTCTCTCTTTAGCTCCCGCACCGGCCCCGGGAAGATCTCCGCGCGGTGTTGGCTTCGGCAGCGGCCCTCGAAACCAAAAACCTCGGGCAAACAACACGTCAACCGTCACGGAATCACCACCTCACTACTGCACACAAACGCCCGCAGTGTACCCATCATACTCCTGAGGACCCATAAGGAGTAATTCAGGTTTTCCATATCGAGATCTCCGGAAATGGCTTGGCATGATGAGGATAGCTGGCTAACTACAGCGTTCGCCCCCAAGCTATCCACAATCGGATTCACATTTCTCCTTGCTATTGTACTCCCTATACTGTTGCATCAGTATCTCTACCGAATCAAAACTCCCACCAGTCTCCCAACCTTCCTTCTCATTGGACCCAGCGCTGCTGGCAAAACAGCCCTCTTGACAGCCGTAAGTCTCTACAGCATCTCCCTTCTATCTCATCGTCTCAGCAGTTCTTTCATATGCACTTAGTGAAAGCTTCCATTATAGCTAACAGTACCGCACAGTTGGAACGCGGAAGCCCGATTCCTACGCATACGTCTACCTCTCCCCTCAGCGTCCAAGCACTCCTCCCAGAGGAATACGTCCCCTCATCTGCATCCTACCGCTCCCCAGGCGATCCAGCTTTTGAACGCGCCCGCCGCTTCGTCCTCTATGATACACCAGGGCATGGAAAACTGCGCCATTTTGCTACGACACAGCTCGTCAATCCTACAAACATTCAAGGCATAATCTTTGTGGTGGATGCCGCAGCAGTAGCAGAAGACGTAGGGCTCAATGAAACCGCAGAGTATATGCACGATGTACTGCTAGCCCTACAGAAGCGCTATACCGGAAACAGGACCAGCAAGGGTCCAAAAGAAATTCCCTTGCTGATCGCGGCAAATAAGCTGGACCTCTTCACCGCGCTGCCACCCCATCTCGTTAAGATCTCACTCGAGAAGGCGATCACGGAGGTCCGCAAGAGCAGGGTCAAGGGTATGAAGGACTCTGGGGTAGGTGTTGACGGGGCTGACGAAGGGCTGGGGGAAGAAAAGGAATGGCTGGGAGATGGTGGAGAAGGAGTGTTTGAGTTTGGGCAGATGGAAGAGGTTGGCACGAATGTAAGCGTCAGGGGTGGGAATGTCGTTGGAGGACAGGGCTCGGATGTGAAGGACTGGTGGGAATGGATAGCGGAGCAGTTGTAAGGCGGACGATCTGCACAAACCGCTCGGCGACCATATCTTCAACGCCGTTTTGGCTATGAAAACGAGATGCGGGAGGGACGGCGTTCCCACAAGAGCTGGTTTCACCGCTTCGAACGAGGATGGCGTTGATTGGCTTTCCCCTGGGTCGCGCTCTCAGTGCAGGGAGAGACAGCGTTTAGCCACACCAGAGTCCGGACGTAGTCGACCAGCCGTCTTGATTGAACAGCTCAGAAAGTCATCTGCGCCGGCTACCAATGTCTCGGTTTGATGGTGCGCGAGACAATGGGACAATTTGCTGCTCCGGGAATCAATAGTACCGCAAGGATGAGGCGCGCGTCAGCAGCAATGTCCGTCCTACTTCTTGTATTCAACAAAACACGGCATTATCCTTCACGCCGGTAACAACAGTCAGCTATTCTTCCACAGGAGCAGAACATGGAATATCGTTGGCCACTATGCGTGTTATCGAAAGCAGTTGGCTCACTAACAGAACAGCAATGCCACAGTATTACCCGCACATGGCCCAGATTCGTCAGATTCACCAATTCCGGACTTCAGCCCTGTAGTTTTCTTGGGAAAGGGCTGAAGGATGGGAAGGATGAAGGGTTGCATGAAGATACCCTGAAACCCCCCATAACCCCCATAACCCCCATACCCCTCATACGTGTTCATTTCTCGCTTTTGCTGACCCTGATGAGCGTAACACAAACCGCAATCATTAGATATCGAGCCATCCCCCACATCTCACTTGCTAGGCTGCTCACCCACGCCACGCATCCAAGGTGAAACAAACGAAGGAAGCTTTCGGCCCGCAGTCGCACGACTTATCCGTTTGTTAATACTAACCGGCTAGCTAGCCGTGTCCTGTGTGTCGTGCCGAATTCAGTATAGGACGCCAGCCTGTATGCAGACATCTCGCCACCCCGATACAGTGGAGTCCACTTATGAGCCACGTACCCCGGCAAGGTAAGCTTACAACTCACTCATTTGATCTGCACTTTGGGTTTCCGAAGAAGAGGTAGGCCAAGGGGTGGATATTACGAGATGCAGCGCCTCTTTTAGGAAGCCTTCCGCCTGGTCCCGATGATCTGTTTCCCGCTTAACCATGGAGGAGGGCGGGGACGTGACATTGATGGTGTCAGCTTGGTGTGAATCCTTATCCTGACGTCGGACAGCGACTAGTTGGCTTGTTTTTTTTTTTTTTTGCGAAACTGGGAGGGCGCCAAGGGGTAAGATGAATGAAAGGTGTAGGTGAGGTAAGGACGGAGCGCAGCAAGGTTTGTATACATCCATGTTGCGGCGTCAGAAAGAGAAGCTGTGAGTTATCCCATTAGCTGTGAGTTATCCCATTAGCTGTGTGTTCCACCTTGGGGCTAACTGCAGCTTTGAGGAGAAATATATATTAAACCGGACTTCAAGAACTTTCCGCCTGCAAGGTTCTTTGGAGTCTCAAAGGAACTTTCCATAACACATATAGCAGATCGCTTAGCTGGGCTGTACCTTGATATATCCATGAATGTTCCATATTAACAACCACAACCGGAACTGCGGTGTGACCTAGTTGCGAGGGGCCAGATGAGGCACACTGGATGAATACGCGAAACGGGCTGTTGGGATAGTGAAAATATATCCACCTGTCGGTAGTTGAGAGAAACTACCGTGCTTTGTATGTTACGTATTACAAACGGCACGTTGTGAAAGGTAGGACACCCGTGATATGGGACCTGTTCCTGGGTTTCCGGAATGGAGAGAACGGGCTGAGAAGAAGGTCGAAAAACCGGACTGGAGGAGCTGATTAGCTGAGTGAGAGTGAATTGGAGTGGCTGTCTGGATTAGGATTAGTGTGCTTGCGGTAGGAACTGAATCGGCACGTGAGGCGTAGTACTTCGTACGGCTAAGGCTATTATCGGCACAAGGCCTGGAACACCGAACGGACCCACATCGGAGTTCTTATACTGAATTCGCCTTGAAAATGACACACCACCAAGACTCCCCCACCACAAACAATTATTCTCTCTACCCACCCTCTGAGGACTGCTTCTTTGCTACCTCTTCTCCCATAACCACCAACCACACCTTAATCTCTCAAACGACGGCAACAATGTCTACAAAAACTCGCCCCGCCATCCCACCCGTGGTGATGGACAACATCACCCAGCAAATCGGCAACACCCCTCTCGTGAAGCTGAACAAGATCCCTCAATCCCTTGGCATAAAAGCCACTGTCTACGCCAAACTCGAAATGTTCAACGCCGGCGGCTCCGTCAAAGACCGCATCGCCCTGCGCATGATTGAAGCCGCCGAGAAATCCGGCCGCATAAAGCCCGGTGACACGCTTATCGAGCCCACATCCGGCAACACTGGTATCGGATTGGCCCTCGTGGCTGCGGTGAAGGGCTACAAGGCGATCATCACGTTACCGGAGAAAATGAGCCCGGAGAAGGTCGCGGTGCTGAAGGCGCTGAATGCAGAAATTATTAGGACGCCAACGGCGGCGGCGTTTGATAGTCCCGAGAGCCATATTGGGGTTGCGAGACGGCTGCAGAAGGAGCTGCCAAATTCGCATATTCTGGATCAGTATACCAATCCAGATAACCCGGCCGCGCATGAGTTTGGGACAGCGGAGGAGGTGTGGGAGCAGACGGAGGGGAGGGTTACGTGTTTGGTTGCGGGGGCTGGAACTGGAGGCACGATCACGGGGTTGGCGAGGGGACTGAGGAAACATAGGTCTGATGTGAAGATTGTGGCGGCGGATCCGCAGGGAAGTATTTTGGCGCTCCCGGAGCAGTTGAATGAGGAGCACCGGAATGAGAGTTATAAGGTTGAGGGAATTGGTTATGACTTCATCCCGGATGTGCTGGATCAGAAGTTGGTGGATAAGTGGTACAAGACGGACGACCGCACGGCATTCCAATACGCTAGAAGACTCATTTCTGAAGAGGGCATTCTGTGCGGTGGAAGTTCCGGCAGTGCTATGGATGCCATGGTCAAGGCTGTTAAGGAGCTGAATCTCGGCGAAGACGACGTCGTCGTTGTTATCCTCCCCGACAGCATTCGCAGCTACCTCAGCAAGGCACGTGCCCGTTCCCGTTCCCTCTTCACCACAATACTAACATACAACAGTTCGTCGACGACGACTGGCTCGCCGCCAACGACCTCCTCCCCAGCATGCCTCCGGTTACCTCCGAAGCCTCCGCTCCGCCCGCCGACTCCAATTCTCGCGACCGCTCCAACTCTTCTTCTAGCACTACCCGCAACGACCCCTTCCACGGCGCCACCATCTCGGCTCTGCGCCTGAAGCCGGTGACGACTATCCCGGATAATGCTCTAGTCACCGAAGCCATCGAGACCATGCGCGAGAAGGGCTTCGACCAGCTCCCTGTGAGCACCTACTCTTCTGGCGGAAAAGCTAAACTTGTGGGTCTGGTTACGCTGGGGAATTTGTTGAGCTGGATGAGCAATGGTCGGTGCGGACCGAAGAGCAAGGTCGAAGATGTGATGTTCGATTTCCGCAAACTCCACGAAGTAGTTACCGATCTCGGAAAACTGAGGTTCGAGAACGGGAAGATGGGGGGTAAGGGCCAGGGTAAGGGTCAACGGAGGGAATTTGTAGAAATCACCAGGGATACCAAGCTTAGTGACCTCAATAGGTTCTTTGAGTGGAACAGCGCTGCGGTGGTCACGGAGAGGGTAGATGGGGAGTTGAGGGCTGCCGCGGTGGTTACGAAGGTGGATTTGCTTACGTGGTTGGTTAGGCAGGGGGGTGTGGATATTAGTAATAAGAACTAGACAAAGGAGTTTTCGGTAGAGCGCAGACAATGGTTTAGGGAAACGAAATGAGGTTTCCGTTGGGAGTTGAAGGTTATGCATGTCCTTGGTTTGGTTTTTCATGGGATTAGGGGTGGGGCGGAAAAGTTAAACACATTTTGCATTAGAGGCTTAGATTGAGAGATATAGACTTCAACGTCTTTCCACAACTATCTTCTGTTTTTTGTTCTTCCCCAATTTTCTGATTCCGGATTTGTAATTAATGATCCCTCGTTTTGCTAAATGAGATACTGAATCCACTTTCTCTCTCCCTCCGCTTTCCTTGGGTTTTTTTAAATATTTTTTTTTAGCGTAAACTCAACGACAAATTTACTACCGCCCTTTTCCTTTATATCCCTGCACCCAATCAGACACCCAGATAAAGGCAAACAGGGTGTCGGGAAGCAGAAGCTGGAGTCACTACGAATAGTTGAGCGGGTGTGTTAGCACCTCATCACATGTTCCCTAGGGACTGTGGTAAGGGGATAGAAAAAGAGATATAAAAAGGAAATTAAAGAAAAGAGCAGAGCAGAGCAGAGCAGAGAAATTAGGGACAGGAAATAGAGATAGGAAAAGGGGGTAGGAAAATGGGATAGAAAATCAAAGAGAGGGAAAACTGGTTAAAATAAGGGAAGGCGACGTGTGAAGGCTGTGGGCGGATGGCGGCGTAGGGAGATATAGTTCTAGCCCCTAAATGAAAGAAAAGCTTACTATCGCCGAAAGAAGGAGATTCTGAAGCAGTCAAGAAGGATAGAGGACCCACATCCCCCGTTCCTCCAGTTTGGAGTCCCGGAGGAAAGAATGGTGGATTTGGTTGATTATAGTGCTGAGAGTGATCTTATAATAAAGGCCAAGGATAGAACGGTTCGGTAGGAGACTAGTTAAGGGAGGTGAAGGAGCCCAACACCGGAAACCTATAACTATTATTAGTCCGTTCTAGACGTACAGTCATTCAAGCGCCGCTCTAATTATGAAGATACGCGCAAAGCACAATCGACGCTAGAGAGCATTGTATCTCTCCTGTTCGCTCTCCCCTTATCAAGAAGTTTTCCTTCGTGGAATATTGTCCTCCATAGCCCCATTCCCATTCATCATATACATACGCCCACTTAGACTTACCCATCCGTTCGCTTAACCTGACCTTCCTCCCTTTTAACAGCGTTCTTCAAACTACACACTTGGACCCCACTGCCGCGCCTACAGATTCTGAAGTAAGTAGCCGCACTCGCAAGCCGCCTCCTTACGGATCATTAGGCCAGATTCATTGCTCGAGAAGTCAAATTGTGGTTGTTCAAATAGGTATTTACGAGAAATTTCCTTTCGTATTTCCATGCACGTATTTCGCATACCCTTCTTACCTAACAGCCCCCCAGTTATGGAAGATCAATCCGGCTTCTTCCCATCCGCCCAAGTCGGTACAACGCCCTTACAAACGTCAACATACGCGTCCCATCTCGTGATATCCGAACCCACATCCGCAGTCTCCTCACCCCGCCCTCTCAGACTATTCTGTTTAGCACCCCATTCCTCAACAACACCTCCGGTAGTCCAAAACATAGTCCACTCGTCGCCGGGAAGTTTGTACATCCCCACCGCCCGTTCAAAATACCACTTATTCACCGGATTACTCGTCCTGGACCTCCACACAAGTCCCCGTGGGAAACACGTACGCGTCAATGCGCCCCACACGATATCCGCCACACCCCCTGAGCCCTGACTACTAGTCCTTACTGCAAACTTATCCAAGTATGGGACGTGGATGTTGGAGGTGGGGTAAGATGGCGGGGATTCCCAGGTGCAGATTGCGGCCCCTTCGTAGTCGCCGGCGATGATTAAGCCGGCGATGCGGTGCTGGATGCGGGAGAGATAGGCGTGGACGTCGAGTTTGCGACGGAAACTGTCTTCGATGAGCTCGACGAGGCGTGGGAAGTTTATTCGGGGTTCGCTTTCGAGTTGGATAGAGGGATTGGTTGGGGAGACGGGTTGCCATCCATTTACACTCGGGAAGGGGATTATTGTCACGGGGATACCCTTCTTCAAGAACGTCGGATGATTACCGGAGATTGAGGATGAGGAGAGGGATGCATGGACTGGGAAAGAGGGGAGTGAGGATGAGATCATGGGTTTGTCGGTTAGGAGGTTGTGGATCAAAGGGTTCTTGGAGCGACGGGTTCGGACGCCTGTGGAGAGGCCGGGGAGGTATTGTGTTTGAGAGGATTCTGCTGCTTCAGCGGGACAGATTATTAGGGCGGAGGAAGAGGAGGGAAGGAGTTTTAGAGAGTTTTGAACTACGTCGAGGTTGCGGGAGTGTCGACTTGGGATTGTTCCGGTAGAGAGTTGGGGAGTGGGTGAGCTGTTTAGAGACGATACCTCGGATTCCGCGAATTTCGAGAAGGGGTTGCTGGATCCTACTACAGAGTGAGTTGAATTCGTCTCGGTGGGAGGTTGTGGTATGGCGCGCCGTCGAAGCTCCTCTTTGACTGATTTATACTCTGCCTCGAGATTGACGAACACATGCGCTCCATCCGCTCTCTTCTCAGACGGAATCCCGCCCAAGGGATCCAAAATGATAATGCGGTCCAGCATAGGCTTGTCGATAACGTACTTCGCCTTTTCAAGCAGAGTCTCGCATATCTTAAAAGTCTCGCTCTCCTGGACCCTGTATTTCGTGATGCCTCCAAACTCCCCAGTCAATGCCAAAACAACATCATCTGGTTCGACTCGCTGCTTTTTAAATTCGGCATTGTAGGCGATCGGAGGAATTACGGGAACAATTCCTTCGGACAAAGGTTGAAACAATAACTCTTGATTCCTAACCTCAACTCTTCCTTTCACTGGAGCAGAGCTTGGGATTTCTGGATCAATCTTATCCACCTCGGCGTAGCTCAAAGCTTGATCCACCACAAACGCGCCCGCGTCATTCAACTCCTCCAATGCCTCAACAATTCTCGCGGATTGTTCACGAACCGTATCTTCCCAAGCGGGCGTAATATCCAGCTTTTCCGGCGCGTTCTCCTCATCGCAATCCACAACCAGTGCAATATTCAACCCAAGCCTGACCATCTGACTCAATGTCAATGCAATCCCACCCAACGTCTCATCATCCAGCGTTTGGGGCTCCCTCAACTTAACCAACGCAATATGCAACGGATCGACATTCTCCGGAACCACGTTATCCGTCAACGGCTGCTTTGTAAACACTGGGCTCTCCTTAATCGACCTAGCTGGCGTATACAAGTTCCCTAGATTTACACCGGTCTTGTTTAGTCTCCAAGCATTGTAGTGCGCCTGGCCGACTGCATCGCTGACAGCTTGTTCAATCTTCGGCGGAGTAATCGGGTCGGTTTTTTTCGGGGTGTCGAAGTGCTTCAGAAAGTTCCTAGCATCGCGTTTCCCGGGGGATTCTTTGAGCGATTTGATCAATTGGTCGCGTTCGGCACGTTGACGCTCTTTGGCGTAGCTGAGTCTGGAGCTTCGGAGCGGCTGGGTTTCAGGGAAGGCCGTGGGTGGGGTAGTAGAAAAGGAGGAGGATAAGGTAAGCTCATGAGATATAAAAGAATTATTGTAATTCCGTGCCTGCGTTACAATCGCATTAGCTGCAGTCATCCGCATGGTGACTCAAAGGAAGCTTGTAACTTACCCTCAACAAGCTCCCCCCAAAGCCCCTGCGCTGGGCTTTTCCGCAAATTCTCATAATTCATAGTAATTTCCCACCAGAATCCCGTACATCGCAACCCTTAATTGAAGAGAAAAGAGAAGAAGAAGAGGAAGAGAGGTGCGTTGGCATGGCTAAATGGGACCAGCATGACTGTTCGTATAAAATCAAGGTGGAGCTCAAACTCGGCTGTTCGCTTGTAGATAAGACAGAAACGTCAGTGAGGCACGTGCGGATACCGATATCTAGCCGACTGACATCGGCCCGTTCCTTAAATCCGAGGAGTGCAACCCCGCTCACGTCATGATTGGAGGGGGCGGAAATGGTAGAAGGGCATTATTAATCTTGACATGTGAATTGCGGCTTTAAGGCCAACACTCTATATAAATATTCAAGTGACCACTCCTCGTATTCATTTCCTTATTTTCAACCTCATTGAGTGGTGAATTAATTTCTCTTCCTCCTATCCGTATCCACAGCCGGCGACCCAAACTTGTTCTTCTGTCTTTCAATCTATAGCGAAAGTAATTTACGGTAACTCACAATCAGGAACTACTTGGCTTCAACGACCTGCTAGCTTTACAAAATTAACATCCAAATGGCTCCCCAGCTCGCTTGGTTAGGCCTCGGCAACATGGGCAGGGTAAGCAAGCCACGCAGCCAAACACGCCTCTCCCAGATTTAACCTCCGCATCTAGGGAATGTGCAAAAACCTCGTAGAGAAAGGGAACCTCGACAAACCATTGATTTTATTCAATCGCACCAAGAAGCGTGCCGAAGACTTGTCCGCCCAACTTGGCCATGACAAAACGACTCTGGTGAGCACGATTGAGGAAGCGGTCCAGAAGGCCGATATCATCTTCATGTGCCTAGGCGATGATGCAGCCGTCAATGGCACTGTAGACGTGATTTTGCAAGAGGAGGTTGAAGGGAAGTTGATTGTGGATTGCTCAACTGTGCATCCAGACACTACCAGCGCCAACGACAAACGCATCACTGAGAAAGGAGCAGACTTTGTGGCTATGCCAGGTACTTAGTCGTCTCCCCTTTTATCCATCCTTTTCCCATTTCACTTTCCTTCCCCATTTCACTTTCCTTCCCCATTTCACTTTCCTTCCCCATTTCACTTTCCTTCCCCATTTCCCTTTCCTCCCCTATCTCCCTTTTGCTCCTCATCTCGATTTCATTCCAATTCCCCTTTCCATTTTCTAACCTTCTTGCCCTTTCTCATTCTCCTTCCTCTTGCCAATACCCGCCCTCATCCCTTTCCCATTACCGCATCCTCTATGGCCCCCCTATCCTCTACTCACCTAACCCGATAACCAGTATTTGGCGCCCCGGCCATGGCCTCCGCCGGCTCCCTTGTTTGCATCCTCGCCGGCCCCTCCCCCTCCGTCCAAAAACTCCTCCCCTACACGACCGGCGTCATGGGCCGCGCCAACATAGACTTCTCCTCCCAACCCCCCAGTAAAGCCACTCTCTTAAAAATCATCGGCAATACATTCATAATCTCCATGGTCGAAGCCCTCTCCGAAGGCCATACGCTCGCCGAAAAGAGCGGCCTGGGGAATGAGGAATTGCACCAGTGGATCGAAGCAATGTTTCCAGGCCCCTACACCGCATACTCGGCGCGCATGCTAGCCGGCGACTACTACAAGCGCGAAGAACCGCTTTTTCATGTTGATCTTGCGCGGAAGGATGCTGGGCATGCGTTGGCGCTGGCGAGGGAGAATGGGGTGAGTATGAAGGCGTTGGAAGTTGGGGATGCTCATCTTGTGAAGGTTAAGGAGCATTTGGGGGAAAGGGGGGATATTAATAGTATCTATGGGGCGGTGAGAGCAGAGAGTGGGTTGAAGTTCGAGAATAAAGACTGAAGTAGGTTAGCTAGCTATGGCCTGTTATTATCTTCAGGTTCAATAATAGATGTTTTGCATGTAAAGAGATTTCACCCTCTTTATCCTATACTTAGAAGCTTAGAGCGTCATCATCTTACAGAATGGTAGGGAGTCATAAAGAAGATTTTTAGATCAATTCTTTGGCTACATAAGTGCAGAAATCTTTCGGGAATATGTAAAAATGTGGCATAGAAAGGAAGGGAACAGCGGATGACAAAAATCCAAGGTAGGTAACAGATAGAAGTTTGCTTGTTCTATGTACAATTATATTTAGAGGAATGTCGAGCGAGGTACGGTGAAAAAGAAAGAAAACTAAGATTCAAAATAAGAAAGAGAGACATGAATGGCAAGGTATCAACGACAAACCAGTAGGGGAGACGCTAGCATGCACTGATGTCGCTTTTCGGGCTTTGTACGTAAAGAAACACCAAAATGCCATAATTCCTGAACCCATCTCCCAAGCTTTATGCTGCCATACCCGCGTCATAATATCGGAAAATTGGTAGGGTGTAAAGAAGCTCGGAGTGATGTGAAGTCAAATGTCCAGCGCTTTCGCCAGGACATATTACAGTAATAATTCTAACAGTTTAAGGGCCATATGTATAGTAAGTCAGTAGGGTAGATTTAAACTTTACCGTAATATGGATATCTCAGAATTTTTAGTATTAAGGATCGTGTGACAAGCGAAGTAATCCGCATTATATGGCCGTTGCGCAGAGAGTTGGAACAAGAGTGGAATCAGGGCAAGTCATATAAAGGTGATTGAGAAGCAGAGCTGCCTTACTGATCAATTGACAAAGTTTGCACCTGCCTCACCATGCACTCCCTAACTAGGCCTCCCTTCCAGCATTACCTCTGTGTGGCTTGCCCTAGCTCAAATCTTCTTCGAACACTCTGCGCAACGGCCATATATTTATGGATTGTTGCGCTCGTCACAAAGCTTAGAAATTATTTGAAAGCCCTGTATAGAGCTGTATAAGGCTGGGGTTATATTTTATTAATATTTATGGTGAGGGTTATTGGAGTTATCAGATAAGGAGCTGTGAATCAAAATATAGACAATATCGTCGTTGCTAGCCGACTAATCCTTCAGATCTAAAGAATAAATTGGGCTCCATAACTTTAAAGAACTAACTGAGGAATGATGGTTCACGTGTTTGCATAGGTTGAGTGGGTTGTCGTAGGTGCGTAGAACTATTTCATAGTGAATCACGAACACGTGCATGGCGCAGCAACTCCGTTTGCTCGCTTACTGTAATCACTAGTCCCTGTATAATATCTGCCTAAGGCTTGCTACCGGCCTTTTCTTCGTTCTGTTCTTCTTCTTCGTTGAGCCTTTTATTTAATAAAATCAGCTATTGAAGTAGCCAATAGAATTATCTACTCTTAAGCGACACAGAGACAAAGAAGGTGTAACAAGGAGCTAGCTCCAAGGTCTTACGAGTCAGATGAAAGGGAAGAGTAATGAATATTTTTCTAGAATTTACATAATCAGGTACGCCGTAACCGTCCATAGGAATTCATATCCGTAGGTACGTAAGCAGCCCCTATTTAGTAACTGATATGTAAACCCAGGAAGTTACGTGTAACTTTATGGGCGAAAGCCCTGCAAATGCCCCTATATATCCCAACCCAATTTACCAAAACCGATTACACCACATTCAAGCGATAAGACGTAAGAATACTGCCAAGTCGAAGAAGAGCCTTCGGACACCACTACTGAGAAATGAGGGTGTTGGTATCCGAGCCGGACCAGTCTCCTGAGCTGCTGGCAGCCTGAAAGTCCTCGTTGTCAGAAGGCTCTTCCGGCATAGTCTTGACATACTCGTCAAGAGTGATCGACTCTGTGTGGGTACTGTTCGAAGAGTCGCTGGTGGAGCTGCGGATCGATGCGGCGTAGGTGACACTTGAGGAAGCGCCACTGGAGAGGGTCGAGGAGCCAAAGGAAGAAGAGAGGCTGGAGGCATCCTGAATGACATTTGAGGACTCATGCTGGGAGGGGATGACAAGTCCCTTCAACGTCATCGAAAATTCTTCTGTCTCTTCAGTGATGTCGACTTCGTTCTTCTCCGGCATGATGGCATGATTATTCTCTTCGAAGGGAGCATCAGCATTATCCTCAGTGTCGGCTTCAAAACCATCTGTGACCTCGCCAGTTTCGTCAACAACCGAGCTGTTGCGAGATGTGATACCAAAGACAGCATTGGCGGACCCGGCACCGGGGTTAGTGTTAGAAGGTCCAATAATCCTGTGAGCATCGGAATCCTTGATCTCAATCCTTCGTTCTGGAATGTTGTCGGAGTCAAAGACGTAACCCAGTCCATGCCCCTCCTTCCAGTGGGTCGTTGCACTCGCGCCACACACTTTGGCAATGACACGCTTGTCAATTGTAACCACGCCCATGACCTCGTCACGGAGGTACGACTGCATGATCAGGTAATTGTCGAAGCTCAAGCCTTTGCTAGCTTCAGGATCACAGACTTTCCAGGCAACAAAGGTCGGGTACTCGACATCTGTGACCCACTGAATATCGTTCCGCACGTCGGCACGATTTGAGTAAATTTTGGAGCAGTTAAGCTCAGCAAATATGCCAGCGAAGTCAAGTGTGTCGGGATCGGAAGTAAAGATGCTGTCTAATGTCGCGAAGGTCGTGATAAGTATTGATGCTCCGGAAAAATGTTGTTTTACTTGCCCAAGAGAGGGAGGGTCGCGTCGCGTCGACATCCGTAATGTTTACCTACCAGAGCTGAAGTTGCCATGTTTATCGGCGAGTTTCGCGGTCTTGAGCACGTCTTGAGTCACCCGCGGGCCCTGGTCGAACAGTTCTTTGTAGAGATGCGGGTATTGGGCTTGGAGTTCGAGAAGGGTTGCCTTCATGACACGAAGCCATGGCTGATACTCCTCAACCTTGAAGAGGGTCTTGTTGACGTTTGGTAAGAGGTATTCTGTCACGAGCCACGAGGTGTCGTCTTTAAAGTTTCCAGTTTGTTGAAGAGTATTGACGAGCTCCAAGAGCCAGTCAACAGGGTACAAACGAGGCATGGTGCTTGGTTGGCGTTGCAATGGTGCGAACCTGGACAATAGAGTCGCTTGGTATTGTCGTGAGTGTTTAAGAAAGTCTTCAATGTGGAGCGCACCGTGACAATAAGAAAGAAGAAGTAACAATAGGAAAAAAGCGGGCGAGCAAAAGCATTTATACACAGAGTCTCTCGCGGTGAAGCTTCAAGTGAAAGACTAGCCGCGAGTCTTCATGTTCAAGGCATGTCGACTAGCTTCTTCATTTCCTCTGAGGATATGCGGTGAATGCTAAAGTTGTGGAAGGAGGGCCTATTCACTGCTGTGGCGGTGAGGAAGGTGAGGCCAGTGGCGTCTGGAGACTCACATGAGGTGAGGAAGGGAGTTTGGTGTCGGTGGTAAGGATCAACATGCGGTGGAAATGAGGCAGAGGGTGTGGGGATGACGGTGCAGAGGATGTGGTGAGGATAATGGTGAAGTGATATAGACCGAAAAATGAATTCGGTAACAACAACTAGACTTGGCACATGTAAGAGATAAAAACAATTGATAGAAACAAGCGGGAGTTTGCCAAAAATTTGTCCTATCCAGGAGATGCCACAATTTCAATCTAGCCTGTATATCTTACGAACCCTTCACAGAATCGATATATTGATTGCTATATTGATTGCAGTTAGGACTTTAATCCGAGAATAAGAACAATAGAGAATGGACACATGAGAAGAGAACAACAAATGGCCTTAAGTTATTAAGAACGAAGTTCTGTGAAGACAGTACTTGTGGAGGTATCTGAAAGGCAACGAATAATCCCTCAATATCTCAGTAGGGGCCTCTTCTCACTCACAGAGACTTGGGCAAGCAAGTTGAAAGCAACTTCCTTGACTGCTTGGATGAACTCTCATCACCTGCTTCGTACGATCTGGGCTATATGCGCACAAGCCCGTATCACCCGGGTCACTAAGATATGAGACGATCACTGCTAACAGATAAATTTGTCAAGGCTTTGCCCTCGGAGTCAAGTATCCTCATCTAGGCATCCTTACCCTATCCTGTTTCCACATTCTCTGTCCTTGTAGGAGCAGCAGTTTTATCCATCGCCCTCTGAATCACCACGGCCTCTTCATCCCTCGCCCTGTCAACCACACCAATCTCTGCCGTACTAAACTTATCCGCAACGTTCCTATAACTAGGTACGAAGTTTACGGTAAGCGCATACGACCAAGCCGCCACAAAGAAACACAATGGCACAACCATAGCCCTCGGGGTGGAATTCATCGAATCCGCCGCTGCTCCCAAAATTGGCGGCACCACTGCACCGCCAGCCACACCCGCAACAATAAACCCACTCCCTTTCTTCGTATACTTGCCGAGCCCGCGCATGCCCAGCGCCATGATAGTCGGAAAAATAATGCTCTCGAAGAACAGCGTCAGATACAGCATTGCCATACCTGTGTTCCCAGACTGCGTGATACTCGGCGCAATGAAGACGATGCAGAGCGTCATATACACAAGAAATACCCAACGCGGCCGCACGAATTTCATCATCGCGACACCCGCAAACCGGCCTAGTGCGAATGTGCCTTGAGCACCGGCAAGGAACTTCGCGGCGAGGGAGCTGGTGGTATTGGCGCGGGATTCGGTGACGTAGTTTATGAAGTAACCTGCAATGGCAACTTGGGCGCCAGTGTAGCAGAACTGTGCAAATGCGGCGTGGAAGAGTCGGTACTGTTTCCTGAACGGCTTCACATCCGTCCCTGCATGTGTTTCTTCAGCCTGAAATGCCATATCCGCGTCCGTGATTTCCGGGATCGGGGAGAAGTAGAACACGACTGCAAGGAGAAATACGAAGCACGCGATGGCGAGGTACACCCACTGCACGTTCTTAATAGCCTGTTCGTCCTGCCCGGTTTTCAGGAAGAAAACGTAGGACCCCAGCACAGGTGCCACAACAGTCCCAATCCCATTAAACGCCTGACTTAAGTTAATCCTCATCTCAGCGTACCTCGGTGGTCCGCAGATGGTAATATACGGATTTGCCGCAGTTTCCAAACTGCCCAATCCATTACCAATGATGAAGATAGCGGCGCAGAACCCGCCGAAAGAGCCATGCAGAATACAGGGCCAGGCGACCAACGCGCCGATTCCGTAGAGAACAAGGCCCCAGATGAAGACAGCCTTGTACCCGTAGTGACGGAGGATGTAGTTTGCGTGGCCCAGGGAGGCGAGAGGGTAGGCGCCGAAGTAGGCGGCTTGAAGGCCGGAGGAGCGCGCGCGAGAGATGCCGAGGTAATCTTGAAAGTGCTTGTTCAGGGTGTCAAGGAGACCGTAGGAGAAGCCCTGGAGTGGGTTAGAGGGGGGGATGTAATGAAGGATTTAAAGAGATGCGAATTGCTCATGCTACGACATACCCAGAGGAAGAAGAGAATTGTAACAAGAATTAGAGGGTATATAGACTCGCGCAAGGTCAGCTCTGCAGCCCTCGTCCTCTTCTTATCACTAGTCTTCAATGAATTCTTCTTAAAAACACTTTTAAAGCCAGCCATGGTAATACGAAGCGTCCAAAGCCTCAAAACACAGCGGAGAGGAAAATGTAAATAAAAAGGAACGCAAAACAGCGGGCGAAGGAACTAAGCTATAGTTGTCAGCCAGCTGCAGGGTCATTGTCATCATAGTTGGAAATTGCAGGGCAACACGACAGCCAGCTAGCCCTGGTGAGGAAGCTGGAGAACGCAAAACTGGGGTTGGCTGTAAATGGAAAATCTGGGGATCATCGTAGTGCGGGCTTGGCTACAGTTCGGCTGCGGGGAAGCGTGTTTTCGGGGGGGGGGGGAACTCGGGGAAGTAAGATCCGATCGTTTGGCACGTGAGAGCATATGCGAGCTTCCTAGATAGGAAGTTCCAGTTAAGCTGTCGAATGCTGAGATAACGGTCCAGTAACAGACTGGTAACAGCTCTCCAAAAAGAATTTCTTAGTCCCTTCCGTTCTTCAGATAGCAAGCTTTTTAAATAAAAGGCAAGGGTCTAGATACTATAGACCATACAAAAATTTGATTATTTGATCATGTCTCTAGAGATTCTGGATATATTAACTTATAGGAATGTGTCTTCGCCTCAATGAAAACTTCCACACATAATTCTTGCTAACATCCCGAATGCGTTCCTTCCTGATTCTAAAACCTTTTCATGTAATTATACCGATATATGTGGGAAATCAAGCGCCCAGCATCATTCGGTATAATGATACTCAACCCAAATCGAGTAGTGCGCCAAACTCCCATACCCTCAACCATTCGTTCCCACCCCTCCCCCCCCGTTCTGCGTATCCAAAGCTGTACCTCAATTCATGAAATCTTCGTCCTCCTCCTCGTCTTCGTCGCTATACGAACGATACCCCCCCCTCCTCCTCCTGATTCCTCCATTCCAACCGCCCCACCTCGAGTAAGTTGTCGTATCCCTCCTCCCACTCAACCCCAGCTGCCCCGCCACATTAACATAACCCTCAGCATTCTTCATCCCGCTCTTCGCAATCCTTTTGACTGTCTCTTCATCGCCTTTCCAGGGGGTTCGACAGAACACGCATTTAACGTCTCCCGGTTTACTCCTCGCCCACTGCTCAAAGCACGCCTTATGAACATTGTTCCCGCATGCGGCTTTGCACCAAAGAATTTCTCCTTTTTCCTCTTCTTTAAGTTCAAATTCCATGACGCAGATCGGGCAGTCGCCTTCAATGGGTTTGCGTTTCCCGGCTGTAGAGGTACCGGGTTCTTGCGAACCGTCAGAGGACTGAGGGTTTGAGGGAGCGTGAGCAAAAATCTGGGATAACTCTGTTGAGAGCAGGGCGAGTTGGTATTGGAGATCTTGCGGGGCTTTTAGGACATTGACAAGGACCTATGAATTATTAGTGCATCCCTTTCTGTCTCGCTCTTCTCCTCCTTCTTCTATCCACTAAGATCACCACTTTAAAAGTTGAGACGTACATATATAATATGTTTACATAACATCCTATTCTTCCTCGCATCCGGACACGTGCATCGTGGCACCTTACTAATGGTCACCTGATACACATTCCCCGTCGTGCCCGCCATGTCGAAAACTTCTTCTTCATATTGCTCTCCCCGACCCTCACCTTCATTAACGACCTTCCTTTCGCGATCAATCAGAAACATCCTTTGACTCATTGCGCGCTCATAACGGTCGAGATACGTCTGAGGCGCATGTTTGCGGAATTTCCTGAGGCGCTTCTCACCATGTTCCAACTTCTTGGAGCGCGGTTTTCTCTCGGCGGGTGAGTCCGGAGGTGCTGGATTCTTGGATTTCTTTGTTGAAATGTTCATTTGGGTACTATGCCCAGCGGGTTCAGCGTGTGAGGCGTCAGGAGCAGAAGCCTTTCGCTTCTTGGAGCCAGTGGCAAGAGTGTTTCTCTGCACTTGTGAAGTTCTCATTCTCTTATTTCCAGCATATTTCCCGAGACGTTCTTCTTGTGTCTCCATTTCGTTCCGGATTCAGGATTCCGTTTCTATGTTGCGGGGTTTTGACGTGTGCTATGAATGAAGTGATAGCTGTGGGTAGTATCAAAGGGTGGCCGTGTCCTTCTCTTCCAGCAATTGAATCCCCTCAACTCCGTATATAAGAGAGTTAAAAGTTTTGTTTGCTCCCTTATTGAAAATTCCGATTTGGGCAAGTTTTACTCGAGCGTTTGTTGCTGAGGGATGGTGATGTAGGAGTTATGGAACGGGAGCATGACGTCAGGTGATCACTGAACTCGGTTGTGGAACGCTAGCTGCTTTTAACAGCCGCTAGGCCGGATCAGGTCGGCGTAAAGAGAACAATGCACTTTAAATGAACCTCCCAGGTGAGATTACTGGGCTGGGAGAGAGCAGCAGTGAGAGAAGGGACCAGAGGAGAAAGAAATGTATGAAACAACCACTAGGATAACGGATGAGGTTGTATATTTGGGAGATACGGCGCTACTGGTAGAGTCAAAGGCATGATCTCAGTCAATAAAAAACACCAACTTCCCATACACAATCATCTCATTAATCGTCCTATCTATGCAGTACAGTATTCTAAAAACACAGGTCAATAATACAGGAGAAATAGAAAACCCCTTCTATAACTTCAACCCTTCCTTCAACCTAAACCCCACCTCCCCCCTCTTCTCATCCGTTAACCTTCCCCACTCCAACAATAGCCTAAAAAAATAAATCTCCATATCCTCCTTCCTCAGCACATTACTACTCCACACCCGACTCTCCCTCGCAATCCTTTGCGCCTCCTTCTCATTCCCCTCAATCTTGCCCGCCCCCTTATATCCACCAAAATACACCAAACTGCTCCACAAATCATGCAGCCGAACATCCACAGGTACGAAATGTTTCCACGCCTTCAGTCTGCCCTCGTACCATTCTCGGAAAACCGCGGCTTTGAAGACTACGCTGTTGGACTGGAGGAACGGGAGGAAGCGTCCGGAGAACCCGGCGCCATCGCTGTCAAAGAGGTAGCGGTAGCGCCAGTGTTGCAGGAATTCGACCCGGTCGGCAAATTTGAATTCTTTAATTTGGTCGATGCAGTCGACGCCGCCGCACTTCTCGACCTTATCTACGAACTGGATATCGGTTTTCGTACTGAGGAAGTACTTGATTGTGCCGACTTCCTCACGGACATAGCGATACTCGCCGGTCTTCTCGTCTTTTATAAGAACAGCTTGGGGACCGTCGAAATGGTTTACAAGATGGACAAGGCGTTGACGGAGCATGCCTTTCCAAGCACCCCACCCTGCGCTGGAACCCTCAGTAGCTGTCCCACGCCAGAAGAGTTTCTTTTCCTTCACAACAAACGGCGGGTCCGGGTATTCGTCTGTGAACTTATAGGCTTGTTTATCCATATAATTCCAAGGGGATGGATACCGAATGTCTGCGTATCCATGCGCTTTACTCTGACTGAATATGGGTACCAAAGCATGAGTCCCAGTGAACGCCGACGGAGCGAGGTGCAGACCGTGAAGGTTGGCGAGATCAGGTTGGTGGCATGGGTCAGCAGACAAGGTCCAGTTGGAAACCAGAGTGCCTACGGAATGTGGAGCAGCACAGTGGGTGCAGAGATATCTAGTATTCCAGTGACGTTCTCGGCGGGCATGTGACCACGAAGGACAGGCTATTGTCCCAAAAGACAGGAAACTCGGGATGGTCTTTGTATTGACGAACAAAGACTCCGGAACTGAAATTTCGGTGGTTTTTATCCACGTAGAAGCTCGGTCGCCGCTGAAATCGATTGTTTTCCGCTCATCTTCTGGAAACTCTGCAAAATGCTCTTTATGTTCCAATGCCGCCTGCAACCGATCATAAGGCACAGCAACACGACATTCATCATCCAGATTTACAACCAAATCCATGTCCGGAATAAACTCGGCGAACTTCTTGATCATTTCAATAGTCCCATCTACCATCCATTGATGAGTCCCCGGGACACCAGGCATGCTCTCCACTTTACCATTGCGGATCGAAATCCCACCGAGAGCGGAATGCTCGTCGGCCAGCAGGAAGGCGGTTCTTTCGCGGAGCTCCGTCGGGCTTAGCGACCAAAACGGTTTCAGATCATCTTCGATGTTGTCGAAATCGTCTATGACCAATGAGTTGCGGTCGGTGGCATACTGGTACCACTTGTCGAAGCCTGGAGGAGGGTCCCGAGAGTACCTTTCTTTATAGCGCGTAACTGCATGTGCCAAAGTTTTGCTTGAAGCGGCTTGCTGAACCCAGCTGTCATGTGCTGCATGGGCGGCTTGAATCAAAATCGTGATGGGATGCTCTGGGGCAGCGCTCGTTCGGCTCATGCCGAAGAAGCCATAGAACAGAATAAGGCAGACGACGGCGCTAACGATCGCGTGCACCTTCCCCAGTCGAGGTAAAAATCGCGGGCGATTTGGAACCTCTGTCTTAGTTACAAAGGCGACAATGAGTGCTAGCGTGAGTAACATCCAGTACACGACTAATTCGGAGGTGGGTTTTGGCGGAAAAGTATACCAGACCTCCGTCCGTAGCAGACGCCAGATCATCGTATATGCAGATGCAAATGCAACAATGGAAAATGCGTTCATAACACCATATAGACGTGCCTAGTTCATCAGCAGTCGCACATCGCTAAGAAGGTATCTACTCACGGTGAACAAGAAACACACAACGGCACCAGGTACTACAATAGACAAGCTCAAAATAGCTCGTACATATTCACCTGGAGCGGATAAAATCCACTGCCGGTGCTCCGGAAATGCAATATAGGCATAAGTACCACCGATTCCGATGACAGTTGCAGAAGCCTTTATAAGTTAGTCAAACAGGGACATAGCAGTTTCCGCGAGGGAAGGACGTACAAGAAGGGCCAAGCCAACCAATACATTGCTCTTTCGCGTCCCTTTCTCTTCTGTTTCATCTTCAATTAAAGAGTGGAGCAGAAAAGCCGCAACGCAATCGATCAAAAACCCCAGCGTCTGCAGCCTCGGGATCGTCACCGCCTCCCCATTCGCCTGCGGACAAACAAAGGTTGACCTCAAGCTGTACGCCCTAAACGCCGCCAGGAAACTGCTCAACGACAGCAGAAACATCGGCAGCAGAAACCGCGAGTGACCCCGAAACAAAAAGCCAATTACCCCGTCTAACGATGGCCGTAGTCTAGCGAACTCAACCCAGTTCTGACCAGCATGGAACACAGCGAGGACGAAGGGCAGCCATTCTAGTATGGTAGGACCAGAGCACTCGACACCCTTAAACACTGAATAATGTACTGCGACGCGTGCGCAGATGGAAAAGACCAGCGCAATGAATGGCCTCAGCGGGAAGGATCTCGACAGCGGGGACCCTAATTCATATACAACTGGAGTTTCGTCTCTTTCCGAGCCCGCTCCATCGCTCAACGGTATAGCATCATAGCGACCTTTGCTCCTCGGCGTGAATCGCTGACCGCGCGTCAAATGGGTATATGCAAGAATGGCGATGCTGGATAGTAGGAAGACGATGCCGATGGTATGTAGCGGTCTATCGAAGGCGAAGGATGTATGGTATGTAAAGGAAAGGTAGGACGTGCTTATGACCAGGCCGCTGTGCAAAATGTCAGATGGATCATCATTAGTAGATTTTGAGGCGTATGTAGACTTACCAGGGGACGAGAAGCCGTTTCCTGTCCATGTTACCAGGGCATCGTCTGTGCTAGTTGAGTCTACGATTGTTTATATCTCCATAAAGGAGTTTGGTTGAGGGACAAGAGCAGTAGATTGGGTTTGAACTGTTTGTTGGAGTTTATGTGAAGTCGGTTGAGACTCAAGGGGACGTGCACGGACGCCAGTGATATAAGATTTTTGGCGGCTTCCCCTAATATTCTAGAAGCCGGATGCGACATGAGTTTGGCGCAGCAGGGATTATGTCACCGTTCAACATGGTCATTACATTCTACCAACCGTCATAAGTCATACTACATTCACACATAAAGCCATATTTTGGAATACATGTCTCTTATTTCTAGCTCCCCCCACAGTGACGTCTTTCTCTGTTTTATGTTTGCTGGATCTTCCTAAAAAACCCAACCCTCGCCGTCATACTCCGACACCTCTTCCCAAAAATCCACATCGGAATCGTCAACAGACAAATAAAAATATGCAATCCCCCAATCACACTGAACACCTGCAACGGCCCTTGTTTTGTGATCCAAGAGCTGATGAAGTAGTTCATGCCAAAGGAATATACGTTACGAAGATTTAGTGACGCGAAGGCCTCAGGAGCCTTGGACCGATGACACTCGGTAATATAGCCGTAGATTCTGTTGGAAAGTTAGCAAATGGGGGCTCAGGAACGAGGGAAGACGGAAGAGGGGGGGGTAGGGGGTTTTTACCCGATGTTGAGGAAGGCCATGGCGAAGTATATAATTCCGTAAAGGATCACAGGACCCGGCCATGCTGCTTTCTTCTCTAGACTCGCGCCGAATCCGAAGAATCCTATCACTCCAAGGATGAAGGTTAAGATATTCAAACTCAACCTAAACTCCGGCTCATAAATCCCCTTATTCCACCTAGCCAGCTTCTTGACAGTCCAGTCATTCATTGGTCCAGCGATTAAACCCAGCAAGCTCGCAACCAATGGCGCAATACTAATTAACCCGACGTCCGAGACGCTGAAATTGTACGGTGGGACGGTAAAGAGTTGCGCGAGCACGCTGATCATGACGACGAGCCAAGAGGTGGAGAGGCCGTAGGTAATGAAGCCATATAGGACTTGAGGAAACAGTAGCATACCGAACGGACGGACCGTAATAAGGAGGAGATTCTCGTCCGATTCGACACCGCGAACGGGTTTGAGTTCCTCCCACCAAGTGTATGGTTTCTCGTCCGCTCCAGTATACAACGGCTCTGTGCGAGTGCGCACAACATGGTCTTTCTTCTCTTTGGTAGGATCTTTAGCTTCTTCACCGACCGGGCTCTGCACGTCGAGGATCTCGTCGGTGTGGTCGGTTGTGCCGAGATCGAGGTTGTATGCTGGGTCGCGCTTGTATACGGTTTCGGGGACGAAGAAGAAGATTAGAACGATAAAAGCGCCGTAGAAACAGGCGCAGATTCCGTAGGTCCAATTCCAGCCGAGGTCCTATATGTTGTCAGCCTTCATCGCCTCCCTGCCCCATATCCTCATCTACATTCACATCCTCTTCACAAAAGGTAAAAAGAGAGAGAAACTCTCACCTCAATGATATACCCACTAATACAACTCCCACCGCCGACCCCCACCGTCAAACAAAACCCCCAAACCGCCAACCTCAACCCCCTCTCATGCACAAAATAAATATCCCCAATAATCGCCGTCGTCAGCACCTCGAACGGACTCATACCGATCGCTCCGAATATCCTCGATGCTAACAAAGAGTTATACGACTTCGCATGATACGCCCACACACTGCTGATAAACAGCATCAGGTTCCCCAACATCATGACGGGTCTTCTTCCATACTTTACAGCCAAAGCATTTGTGATAAAACACGAAAGGCCAATAGCGAAAATTGCCCAGCCTAGGCCGCCATTGAGACTGTTGTAGGACAAGTTAAACTGCTTGGCCATATCGACATATCCGGGCGATATCATTGGTCCCCATGCTCCCACCACCGCCGTGTCCAGACTGATGATCAGGAGAAGCAATTCCTTCTTCCACTGGGGCCAATTCAACGGATCTCGAGGAGATTCAGATGGTTGGGGTACAAGGACGATGTCTTTGTTCTTGCCGGTGCCGTGCTTGAGGCCGGACGTGTCTCGCCCTATGTAGTTGGATTAGCTGACCTTTTTCGATTAGAAAATTGGGACAATATGTTCGCGGATCCGTTCAGTATGAACGAGCAGTCCATAACCATTCTTGACACTCACAAGACTTCCACAGAAATTCCGAGACCATAAGAGCTGCTGGAATCGAGATGGAACTCGGAGTTGAGAAAACGTCATGTCCGTCCAAATCTTCGTACAAACACCCCGAAACGAATCTTTCAGCCCCAATTAAAAGTCACAGACTCACCGTGATACCGATGATGCTGCGCATCCAGCATATCCGCCAGCAGCGCCGTCCCCGGTACATGATCCAAATGGTGGTCATCTAAAATCCCAAGACCCATTTTCGCAACTGCTCCAACTTCGAAAACAATTGAAGTTCAGAACCGAAAAGCCGAGTTAATATTGACGATATTTGATCGGATCGGTTGTCAATCTTACACTGCGACCCGCCCTCCACTGCTACGATATCGACATTCCAGACCTCATCACTATATACAACGTTCTGCGAGTCAGCAACTGTACGCAAATGGGTCGGTACATAGGCTGATGTGAATTGCCGACATGGGAGTATACTCAGTCTGGACCCTAATGTGCAGCATAGTTGCACACTGCAACATGTAAGTACTAAGCGGAGTGCTGAAAGTGATAGGATGGTGCAGTCCGGGGTAAGTGGACTGAGTAACGAGCCCCGTGTGCCCCGTCCCCACCCCCGCATCCGCACTTCTCCACATATCAGATCTGCAGGGGCTGTCTGGGTAGCACATGGGAACTGCTGGCCCCACGAGCGATCTGGCTGTACCCCAAGCGTGTGGCAAGGAGATCTGCTGTGTCTCCGGTCGTCTACACAGTTCGAACGACCTGTAAACGCCAGATCAGCTCTGCGAGTCCTTAGGTACTCGAAGAGATATCTTAACTGGAGCAAATTCAAAGAAGGTGCCGATTGAACAATGAGCAGCCTGCAGCTCCGCCCGATGAAAGTAATGCCTATATCAGTTTCACTCTCCCGGGATTTCCAATGCGGTATCACAGCATTTCAAATCATCAAGAATTAAGAGCCAAATAGCCGAAATGATTCTAACAAGAGCTTGTCGGTTTTAATTAACGGAGGGAAAATGGTCATGGATCAAGGTTCGAGTCATGCCCATCAAACCAAACCCCTCCAAGGAGTCGGGACTGAATCTATATTACAAACATCCATTGCTGTCAAGTGCTGGAAAGCACGGGGTATCATGAGGCAATGTCCAAAAAAGGGAAAAAAAATAAAAGAATAGAAACGGAAATGAAAATGAAAATGAAAAGGTAATGAAGTTATGCAAAGAAAGCTTTTGTGATGCGGGGAGCCGCGGTGTCGTATGAATTTACTCCTCCAAAAAAGGAAAGTATGGAGCTATGTAACAGAAAATTTTGGTATGCGGGAAGCCGCAGGTGTCGTGTGGGTTCATTCCCTGGCGGTCAAGCCTGAGGTGAGAACATTTAGAAATGCGATAAGAGAAATTTTTGGGATGCGGGAAACCGCGTGTCGTCCCCGTTCGTCGGCTCGAACTTGAGAAAATGCACAGGTTGTCTGCTCTCTGTCGGTCGGCACATGCTTGAGAAGGCGTAGATTTTTTTGGAGTCTTTCAGAAATCGGGCTAGAAAAGAAAGAAACTATGGATCGCTTGAGATTGCCAAATCCAGGTTCAAGCCTGAGGGCTATACATCTGCATCGGATTCATATGGCCGTGAGGATTCTGATTCTGATACGACATTCCCATGCCCGCCACTTGGCTCGGCGGCATTGGGGGCAGTGAATGTGGTGGTGGTGGACCTGGTAAAGGAGGCGGCTGCTGGTGGTGCTGGTGGTGCTGGTGCTGGTGTTGTTGTTGTTGTTGTTGTTGTTGTTGTTGTTGTTGTTGTTGTTGTTGTTGTTGTTGTTGAGCCTGCGCTTGTGCTTGTTGTTGCGCCTGTTGATGCGCGTGCTGATTCCGCAGCATAGCAGTTTGATGCTGCTGCGCCCTCTTTGATGGGTTCAACCCACTCTTAACCCTCTTAATCGGTTTTGAGATGATCTGACCCAGCGAAGGTCGCTGATAATATTGCGACTGTTCGAATGTCGGGGCAGCGTCGAAGTAGTTGGGGTAACCCCAAATAAGCGGATTGGAGGATTTCCCGGGGTCGACGAATGCGGTAGGTTCTGGCTGGGTCGGAACTTGAGGAGAGGAGGTGTGCTGCGGTGACGATATCGAAGATATGTGAGGCGAAGAAATATGGTGTGGAGATGAGATGTGTTGCGGGTTGCTGGGATGCGTAGGCGCAATGTGCGGTGGAGAAGCAATGTGGTGGGTATCTAGATTCGGCGGGACGAGCTGGTCCTGCATTTCTAGCCCCGGATCCAGATCGAGGTCCATCCAGCTGATTCGCCGGCCGGTCGCGTCGGTGACAGATGGTTCTGCTGTATAGGTTGGCGTGCCATGATCAGCGTAGTGCTCCAGTGGCGGGGTCGGGTGAGTAGCGGAATCAGCAGTGGCTTTGCTCAACGACGACGCGACAAGCTGGAATCGAAGCCGCGAAATGGTGCCGTTGGTGTCCCCATTCAGAATCCTCATCCGCTGCTCGCTCGGTAAGGTGGAGAAGTTGGAAGGAACGGAGTCGCGGCTCGGCGTTACGAACCCCTCGGGAAGTTCCAAGCATCGAGGGTCCATTGACAGATCGGAGCGTAAAGTCAGCGCTGTGAGGAGGACTTCCTCCCGGTTGGGCCTGAGATCACAGCACTCCAGTTTCTGCTTCAGAATTCGCGTATTGTCCGGGCACCATGTTATGTGAGAACGTCCTTTCCGAACACTCTCGTCCAGGGTCGCCAACAATTGCTTCCAGGTGTCGCGTGTCGCATCCTGCCGGATGAGGTTGCGAATTACGTTGGAGTATTTCCACTGCGAAAACGTCTTCCCTCTCTTCATGTGGTCGGCCACGTGGTTGCATCGGTCGTCCCATCCTACGATGAAGTCCTTACAGTTGTCGAAACCGCAGCCAAAAACATTCCGCGGGAGAAGCTGTATTCTGATATCAGTTATGGATGGCAACTGACGCCCTGGGTGGTAGCGTTGACAGTGACGCGAAAAGTCCTTCTCGCGATCGAATATGCGCCTACAGCCAGGTACTGGACAGGGCCAATCTTCACCAGTCTCATGCATGCGCATCTCATGTTTCTTCCAATCCGATTTCGCACAAAATGTCTTCAAGTCGGGACAGAACGTGCAGAACCAATACGACTCGCTTCCGTTGCCCCGCTCGTTCGTGACTCCACTGACGCTTGGAGAGGCGATGCTGTTCAGATCACTCTTCTCACTAGGCGCGATTGATTTTGTTTCGGAGTACAGGTCCACAGGGCTGCAGACTTCCGAAATGGGGGTCTGTAAGGGCGCAGGGACGGGTTGCGTTGCATTGAGGCTATGAGGGTACGACCTCGGCTCCTGTCGGCTGCGCGACGTACGAATCGACGACGAAGAAGACGCGATCGAAGGCGGATAGTCGCTGCTGGCTGTGGAGAAGGAGGAGACGGTCGAAATACGAGAAAGAAACGAGTTGTGTGATGAACTTGATGATGAAGTAGTTGAATTGCGCCCTGGTTCTGGTCAGCGGGTGGATGATTGGGCGATTAGCCCGTCGTCTCAGGAGACATACTCGAATTCGTGACCTGGTTGAACATGCGCAGGATAGCCTGCGGCGGATGCCTGCTGAGCAGTGCCTCGATATGTCTCAGAGACTCCTCCGGAATGTCTTGGAAGTCGTCCATGGAGAATCGTCAATCCGGACGGCGTTCGCGGTGGAGGGTTACCGGCCGACTTGGGTCATTGACACAACCCCTTAAGAGCGTAGGGGGAGCAGTCGAAAGGAGGAACACCACAGTACACCGAATGTCGCACGCCGGAACAATTAGAATCGATCCAAACGACGCCGAAGGAGGGAACAGGAACGGAAAATGTGGGCAAGAAAAGGACGGCGGATGAGGGAACGATGGGAGATGAAACTCGAAAACGGGGGAAAGCGAATGAATAACTTGGCCCCCCCCGGAAGGATTTAAGCAACCACTGGTGCAACAGGTATATGATACGGGAACGGGGGTCACGGAAGGGGAAAGCTTCTGGAAAAGCGAAGAAGAAGCTAAATCAAGTCAGGATCGCTGCGATGCTCGAGCGCAACATAAGTTCACCACCCTGTCGGTTTTCAACTCAAAGTTGGGGCAAGGCTGAGGATCCGAGGTTCATCGTAAGTCTTAGTGTGTTTTAAAAATGCAAGGTTGCTGCAAATAGGGGGGATAACAGAGAGTAGAGTGGATGAGAAAAATCGCAAAATGAAGTGAATATATGGGGTGGTAAGGCCTCGGTGTTTCTCATTTTTTGTGGGGATGGCGTGGAAAGGTTGGTACACGATGTCGTTCTGGCAGGTTGCAAAAGCGCGCACGAACCAATTGAGAGGGGCTGGCGGCTCGAGGATCTCATAAGCCGTTGGTACCTGGATGACGCAGCGCAAAGGGGGGGAATTTCATGGGTGTTTCGGCGAGTCGCAACCAAGCCCTGGAGCCGAAAATAATAATAATTCTGAACTTTATGGTGATAATTGCAAGGAAGCCAAAGCAAAAAAAAAAGAAAAGAAAAGAAAAGAAAAGAAAAGTAAAACAAGTCGTGCAAGCATCAGCCCAGAAACTCTGACTTTCTAAAAGCCAAAATGCTGATCCAAAGGATTCGGTCTGATGATTGATCGGTGTAGACAAAGTGCTGAGGCCGTAAGATGCAACTGGATGGAAAGGGGCTGTTGAATGCACGTCTGAGGTCAGAACTTTGAACCTTCGACGGGCGAAAGCGCCATGATTGTATTGTATCTTGGACTCGACACTCAGTTAGAAGCATGACAGACGCGAGCAGCCACGACGCATGCTATTGACCGAACGTCCAACCATATTGTGCAGGGAAACCTAACGGGAAGCAGAAGAAGTCGATCGTGAGAACAAAACGAGCTTGTGTTGTACCCTATCCTCACCGCCGCTTTCGCATCCGCTGACATTCATTTGTTGAGACGAGGATGATTCGTGGTGTGACTCGTGTCAGATGGAGAAAGAATAAATCAAGGATCTCAAACCACTATCAATTGATAATAACCAGCAGTTGAAGCAAGCCCTGGCCAGCAGAGTGCAGCCGGCGGTTGTTGCGCACGAAGCGAAGACGGCAAATCGACGGGGGTGGCAGAATATGGGGAATCGGGATGGCAGATGAGAAGCCGCTCGGACTCGGTATCCTGGCAACAAGCTGTGATATACGTCGTATTCTTCACGGGTCGTATGCAGTGTATATTTCCGGTCGTGAGAGGCTTGAGAGATGCCGAACAGGTGCCGTTGGCGATTGGTGGGGTGAATAGGGAGGAGGATATGGTGAAAGGATAGGGTGAAAGGATAGGGTGAAAGGTAAGATTGACGGTGGTGACGAATGAAATAAAAAAGCACCTCACGTGACGTCGCGGAAGGCTTAACGCGCCTAAGGTTTGCATTCCGCCATGGCATCGCGTCGGCCCGCAAGTCAGTGATTTTGTGTTCACACAACATCACACATCTCTACGCTATCCCTCACCCGTCTCGACACCCATCTCCAAATCGTTCACTATTGAAAATTTTGGAAAGCGCAATTATGAGACCTTGATATAACTGCTCATTAGGAAAAGAGCACGTCCGTAATTTTACAGTCACATCATCTCACTTCCTTCACCACTTTCATATTCATCAGATCGCATCCATAGACACTACCACGCACCTCAAATCATAATCTATATTCACACCGCTGGCAACCCCTTCTGCGGCATCGCTTATTTTGTTTGCCCGAAAGAGAACAAGAGAGCAAAAGGAAAGCGTCTTATTAAGACAATGACCTGCCGCACAGCCCACCACCACCACCACCACCACCACCACCATCGCCCTTTCCCCGAACCTCCCTCATCCTCCCCTCTACATGGCCAAAATATTCCAAACCGCCAACCAGCATTTGCCTCTACAACCCGCCCACCCGCATATCCACCAACGGCTCATCCACTACCATTATCAACTTTATCCACCGCATCTTTTTTCCCTCATCAACCTAGTCCTTCCACTGCTGAGTCCGATGTGGAAGTTATTGATTTAACGTCCTCCAGTCCTCTCCGTGCTTCCAGGGAATCGAGTGGAATCGGGAGCGCGACGAGGAAGATGAATGGCATTGTCGCAAAAACCAAACAGAAGACCACCGACAGCCTCAAGGAAGAACAACGCGAGAGAGACAGAGCCTTAGACTTAGCGGTAGGAGCGGAAAAGCCTCTAGCATTGCGTCCCTCTCATCAAGGCGTAATGCATATTTTGAATACTACACCGATTGCCCCACTTCAACGTGTCGTGTCACACTTGTGCCAGGAATCTAACGCTTTGAGGCGAGCCGTTGCCCGCTGTCTGGCCCGGTCATCTTCTTTTGCTCTGGAGGGTTTGAAGATACGGCCGAAGGGGGTACAACGATTGCTACCCGAAGTGGATATCAAGTCTGACAGTCAGGCAAGTGCGCTGCTTCCTGACATGTCCGATTTGCTCCGTGCCATAAATGGCACTCCAGGTCATGCACTGCGATCCGTCGTTGGGGAGCTCTGCTCGGTGTCCTATTCCCTCACGACTGTCATAGTGTATTGCATAAGCCCGGTGTCCTCCGTCGCGCAGATATGGCTCAAAGACGCGGGCATGCGTACATATGAAGCCTCTTCCACTGATGCTGACCACGAATTGACTAGACGGCTACTGCTGTTCAGCGACAGATTCTCTCAACAAGACGCGCGGAACATCAAATCCGAACCCAGAATCCATGTCTCTCTACCCGCTCCATCGACAATACCAGCAGTCAAGGCTGAGAGTTCCACTACATCGAAACCGGGATTGGTTCGACATGTACCGATCAGCTCCGAAAATATGTCTCCCTATGTGCCTCTTCCGCCTAGAACTTCTGAGCATGTGTTCAAGAAACCGAAACTAGAGCCAACTATTTCCTCGCCATCCATTCCATCTTTATCCACTTATCCAGCTCGTGGTCCAGGTATCTTCAAAACGGAAACTGCATCCGGGCCTAGCATGTACTGGACTGCGGTACCCACCCATGGTTCTAAAAGCAACACCGATGCGGCCGGCCCGAAGCCCATGGCAACGCCCGCTGTCTGCGCGAACTGTCATGAAACCCACCCTAACGGTTTCAATGGAGAATGTCGATATCATCCTGGGCTGAAGAGAGTAGGCGTAAACCGAGACGGTCAACGCATCTGCAAGTTCAGCTGCTGCGGTGAGGGTGTTAGGAGTTTCGGCTGCAAAGTGGGAAGGCATACTTCTGTTCTTAAGGATACTACCGTTATGGCTGGCCAGAAGCGAGAGGCAGAGCCCGTTGATTCCGATACATGCGCGAATTGCCACCGAGTCTACCCGGAGGGTTTCCATGGGGCATGTCACTACCATACTGGACAAAAGCGAGTGGTCGTGGACAAGGATGGTCAACGTCTCACCATGTTCAGTTGCTGCAAAGGTAACTTGTCTAGTGTGGGCTGCACAGTGGGAAAGCATGTTTCGGTAATGTAGGCATGCGTCAAGTGGAGGAAGCTCAGTGACTGGAGATCACTGCTCATGCGGTACCTGCAGTAGTCATGTTGCACAAAACCATTCTTGGTGCCTTGCGCGCTCGGTAGCTCTGTGGCTTTGTGGATCGTTTGTGGCTTAGCATCCGTGGTTCTAGAAATTCGATTGCGAAGTAGGGGATATCGGTACCACATAGGGATGTCTCGGAAAAAGGCATATCTGACGGACTTACTAATCACGATAGACGACTGTGCCACAGTTTCCCTTACCCCTGCGCACTCTTGGAGATATACCGTGAATATTTGCATTGCTTTTCAAGTTACGGCAACAAAGAGAAGGATTAATACTTAATCGTTCTGAACCTGTAGCTACAGAGCGGCATCCACCGATAGTCCCGGATGATGAAATCATCTACAAGTCGAATTGGTACTCGGTCTATTTTTCTTTTTCACCATGTCTAGTGAAGGGTAGATGGCCTGCGCGGGGCACGTGCGAGTACCTAACTGATTACTAAGTGAAGCAAAAAATATTTCCCCCAGGCGAAAGTAAAAGCCTCTTCCCCGCCGTCTTCCTTTTGCCTCCAGCTCGCTCTTCTTCTTCTTCTTCTTCTTCTTCTTCTTCTTCTTCTTCTTCTTCTTCTTCTTCTTCTTCCCCTCACAAACACAACTGCAGCTCTCATTTCCTCTTACAACCACCGCAAGACCATCTTTCCCCTTTACACCGAACTAAACCGAACCATCTCTTAAGATAATGCTCACCGGTTTGTTCCTGGGCGCCTTCATCGCTGCTGGGCACGCTCTGCCAGGCGCTTCTGAGCTCGTAGCTCGTAGCAACCACGGCCGTTACCACCTGGTCGTCAACACGTAACTCAGCTCTCTCAGCATCGTTACGTTCAGTTTCAAATTTTCCAAATTGACACAATGCAGCCCCGGCACCGCCTTCGACAAATAGCTCGTGACTACCTTCACCCTCGGGCGAGACCAGGTTCACCTCGAGATTGGCAATGCTTCTTCCAAGCCGATCACTGTCATGAACGTCCCCAAGGCTCCAGGCCAGGTAAACCACTTGACCACTTGAACCTCAGGATTCGCAAACTGAACACAACTTACCACTGTTTTGTGCCATCTAGACCGTTGTTCCTCTCCCAGTTCACTACACGGTCCACCCAGACACCTACATTGCCGCCGCCGTCAACAAGCTTGTAGACGGCAACCCCGACTACTTCCCTGTGGTTGTGCCCTCCGTCTCACCGTCTAACCGCGAAATCACTGTCCACTGCCCCAAGCTCTCAAATTGTTCCGCGAATCAATGGACATATCAGGATGACGGCGTCAGCGACAGTGCCTTGAAGAAGCTTGAGTTCAACGGGAAGCTGGGAAAGTGGACCGTGCTTAGGGACCCGTCAGTTAAATATGCTGCGCTTGGCTGGATGGAGGACGTGCCACTGCAGGGTGCGGAGGAGCAGCGTGATACTACTTTCGTCGTTATCGATCTAAAGCCTGTTGCTTGAGGTGGAGTGGCCAGGGCGTGGGTCTGAGCCGGACTCTCTCGAGACTGGGATTTCTCCGCACAATATGTGCGAAATTCGACATACCACTCTTTTCTCCCCTCTGAGCCTTGAGCATGGTGCACGGAGAATGGGAATTGTGTATGTCTAGGTAGCCGCCACGCTCAAACTAACTTACGGCTGTTTGCACATGACTTATTCTTGCTGTGGTAGAAATATTTCTTTGGCTAATGAAATGGCACGGTGTGTCATTAACATAATACAGTACAGCAGTCGGATATCGGATTGACAGGGCTGGCGAGATCTTCCCGGTAGATCTTCAAAACGATCTCAAAAAGAAAATTCCAGCCTGATGATGGGTGCATCAGAGCGGGCCTGTGATGTGCGGGGCGGGGTCGCAAAACAAGCTACGTTAGGTACCCGAACGTCAACTCTAACGTCAACTCTTCCCTTTTTCTTCTTCTTCTTCTTCCTCTTCTTCTTCTTCTTCTTCTTCTTCTTCTTCTTCTTCTTCTTCTCTTCTTTCTCATCTCTTCCTGAGGGCTCAAAACCCAGTTCGGTTTAGTTGACGTTTACTAGCCAGGGTAGCATACATATCCCGCTTAGTTCGCTTATATACGTGGCCTGCGGCTAAGAATTGTGCATTTTTGGCGCTCATCGCGATAACGACTGCGGCTTGAACACTTGTCAAGGGACTTCTGGTTTCCACCACAACTATCGATGCCAATTGGCAGACATAATCTCCAACAGCATCTTTGGATACATGAGGATAAACAGTACTCGATACTTAGAGGACGGCTTTTAGTTCGCACTACTCGTCCTCCATTCTAGTCAACAGTAGCTCAGCTGTTTGGTTTGAACGTGAAGCTGCGCTTTGTCAGACCTCTTCTTTGCTATCTGCCATATGGAGGCTGCTCGGTTGACGCGTTCCTACGTGTCAGGGCAGACAGACGCCTCAAGTCGTGTCTGTCACCTTTCTCGAGGTCGTTAGCTGAAAACCGCTTGACCTTAAATGACCATCGATGTCACGAAACAGATCCTGGAAGGCGCCATGAATCGATTCTATTTCCAATCACAGAAACTGACGCCTCAAAGCAGCACTTTTTATGTAGCCTCATCTTAGGCATATGTCTGTAGGGCTTTATCTTCAGTTCAATTCCATCGATTATCCGTCAAATTTATCTCTAATTTCGACAATCACGTTCCTCTAAGCTCAGCCTGCACATCTCTGCAGATGTTTTTCCGACGCTTTGGGCACTATCGGTGCACGACAGAATGCCTTGAGCAGTGGAATGCGCCGGGGTGGATGAGCCTGAGCGGATTTTTGCGCTTGAAACTATCGTGGACAACGCACATCCAAAACCATATTAGATAAATAACATGGCTCCCCGACCTAACACCCTCTGTGCCTCCGCCGTACCTACGTATACAATCTCCCATCCCCTCTTTTTATCCCCATCAGCCGTCTTCCTTTTGAGTATCATTCGATGGTGTACAAAGTTTACCGACATCTCAAACATTTCTTTCTACCTTCTGCCACCTCCACTCGACCCCCTTATTCACAAATCTGAAACTGATTTTGCGCCTTATGGAGTCCTTCCAGAACATTCATCCCTCGTCCAGCAACTCACAAACTTACCAGTTCTATCTAACTAGCCGCGAACCACAGGTGCAAGGTGATTTATTTCTTCCTCTCCTTTATCGATACTGACCAGGGGCGCGTAGCTCAGGAGGAGTGCATGCTCTCACAACGTCGATGTGACCCATATCATTCAACAGTGCCTTCGGGTAGTGGCTCCGATTTCCATACCACCTGGAGTGGCCCTGCCATTCTTCCTTTCGTGGCTGCGCCGAACTTAACACCTTCTGTCCCGGAATTGGCTCAACCGCTTCTGGGACCTACAGGTATTATTAGGCCAGTCGGCTTGCGATCCGCGTGTGATACGATTTCTACGCCTATATCAGAAAACGATGGATCGACCGCCGTAAAAACGTATTTCTTTTGCACCTTTTGTCACGAGAACGGGATCTCCAAAGGCTTTAAAGAGAAGTCTGATTGGAAACGGCACGAAAGTAATTTCCATGAAACTGGGGTGGAATTCCGGTGCCCTGCCGAGGGCTGTTCGAAAGTCTTTCCAAGGGATAAAGACTTCGCTAGACACGTCGCCGCTGCCCACACCAAGGGGGTTCCCAGCAATATGGAAATTTACCTACCAGAGAAACTTGCCTATGGCTGCGGCTTTTGCGGGAAAGCGATCAGTAAGAGACCAGGGACTACTAGGACCACAGTTACTTGGGACGAGCGTTGCAATCATGTCGCCTTGTGCAGGGAAGACGGCGTTCAGTGGTCCTTCACTAATACTATACTTGGGCTTTTGAAGCAGCCGCTGATCCGCAAACACTGGAAGAATGTCCGATCCTATTGGTGTGGAAAATTTGGGATTGACTACCATTCAGTACTAAGGTGGCATTTGCAGACGTCTCACTTTTTGAGACAACGATTGGAGTGTAGCGATTTTGGAACTGGCCCAGAACTAGATCATTTCTTAGAAGACACTTTCATGCTGGGTATCCTAGACCCGAATGGTAACCGCCGCTTCTCGCTTCAGGAGTTACAGCCTGGGTTTGCCCCTTCTCCGGTAGGGAACACACAACAAAATACACCTGCTTGGACTTACGGCCTCCAGTTTGGCCATGGTTATTCACTTTACGATTACTAAGGCATTCCGCGACTAGAGCAAACTCGAAGCGCCGCTCTACCCTCCAGGGGGGAAAACATGTCTCGAAGAACGAGATGATTGTGTTCTATTTCCACCCTTGGAGCTCCGCATGTTAGTGCCATAATCACCTGCTGATGGATAGATTAATCTTGGCCTCAAAGTATTGGAATGATGCTCACCCTCTTCGACTACGTAACTCTCTTCCATGTCCCTCCTTTCAGACACGATACTCTATAGCTGATTCGGTTCACTGTAAAAATTTCATTTATTGGTGCAGTTTCGTTTCGAATCTGGGGGGTTTTTTTTTTTGGTCTTCTGCTAAGTTTTGGATAATTTATCGCTCCTAATCTTGGACAGCATACGTACAAGCGGGGGCGTGGCGCCTCGCATATATGGCGTACAGTGGGTAATTTCGGAGTTTGTTTTGAGGACATCGCGGTTCGATCTCACGTGGTCTTGGTACTGTGTCTTCTTCTCTAACTATCATCCATTTAGCCATACTACTCAAAATCGTCTTCGGGATCTCTTTCTCGTTGATTCTGTATTTTATTTAATCTCTCTCTTTCTTTCTTAAATCATCGCTTTGATTCTGTAATTTATCCTTTTCTATTTTGCCCTAAATCATCTTCTCCGAGCCTTTGTTATCCGCCCTCCTCTCAGTATTCCCCAGTATCATTGTAATCCATACTAACCCTGTAACTCGATCGCAGGGGTAAACAATATTAGCAACACTTTAAGTCCGCTAGGGTTCACTGTTGGTCATTTATTAATCGCGCTAGACCCTCTTCATGTTAGCATCATGCCTTTTTTTTCGCGTCGCAGCACCTCCAACCCTCCCCGCCTCCTCTCCCAATGCTTATATATTTTGTCAAGTTCTACGATATATCAACGATGACTAGGTCTAATAATAATTAGTAAGCGCTGTATGTTTCTAACCGATGTTACAACTCTCTACAAAGCCATTAGATACCGGAAATTTGAGCACATATAGGCTCGTAGGTACCATGAATTGCCATAGCTACCGATTCTACAACTAGCGGCTTGATTACTTTAATGATGGGAACTTGACATCAGATGCGGCAAAGTTCCTGGCCGGGAACGGGATGGGCCTATAATGTGGAGGCGCAAAACGGAAGCTTTCGACCCATGGACGCTACCTTAGGTACCCACAACCTTACTCCAACCTCCATTTTTTCATCCTTCTGCTTCTTTCCTTTCATATCTTCTCCATCTCGTCTTTCACACATCAGATCTTTGCCCTTATTATCTTTGAACAGCCGGGTTTGGCGTGCTGCGCCCACTTGCTACGGCTGCCCGCGCGATGCTGTACAATATTTCCTGCATATGCACGAACGACCGCTGATGACGACAAATGCTTTGAGGACACCACCTCACGCATGCTTGGTGCCTGGTGTCAACCACCAACAGCAATGAACGACAAGGAACTGCTTATCTCGACCTGTTTTTTCTACAGTTGTGGAAATGAGGAGGTTCCAGTACCCTGGGTAGGGTACTCTTATCGTTTATCCTCATCTGACACTTACTTAGGTCCATCATAAGAGGTTCAGCATCTACCCGTTTACCACCTCCTCTTTGGCAAGGAACGAACCGTGCTTTCCACCTGTAGGTCTACTCTGTGCCGAGCTATACCACCTCTCTAATGGGTTTCGAACGACAAGGCTGAGAAAAACCCGAAGCCCTCTCATATCCAGATTCACCCGCAAGCCACAGTGCCTTGCCTCGCGACGGCTGTTCTGAGCGGAAACATGCGGCACTTGAATTTTCCAATAATGAACCGAGCATCATAAATCAAACAACCAATGTACGGGAAACATCCTCCCTAGTCGTGTCATGTCCAGTTTCGTTCATTTTAATCCGTTTATCAGTCCTGACGGTATTTCGAACCATGGACCACTAGAGCCTCAAATGCAGTGTACACACCTGCATGAGTTGGGCGAAATATCCGGATAAGGGGAATGGCAGCAATCCGGTCAAGCTGCTCTCGCTCTTTTTAACCTCTCTAATATCCTCTTCTTGCCAACGTTATTTAACAAAAGGCTCATCAATGATCAGACTGAAATGTGAGTCCATTTCGCGACTGAGTGCTGACGATGAGGGGGATGTGCGGTGCACATTTCCTATTATGGGACTGCAAATCAGGCCCCGTGACATCGTCCTCCTTCTTCCGTACCTGCGCCGAATATTCATTTCCTTTACCGAAATACCTCTGGTAACACCCCGTGGCGCTGCCGCAGAGTAGGCTACCGACAGGCTTGGCATAGCTCATTTGCGTGAACCTTGTTCAAACTCAAGAGATGTAAGTAATCGTGATATCAAAGCTCCAAAAATCCCGGTCGCGATACGCGGTCAGCACAAATTGTCTGCAAAGCATGTTTCAATGCTCCAATACCATATCAATCATAACCCAATTGCATCAGAGTAAGGCGAACTGCAAAAGACCGTTTGATCTAGGGCTGGACTGATTTCTGCGCTCGAAATCGTTGCTAGGCACACCCCAAGCACATTGACCAGCCCAGTCTCACGATCATAAATGAACAGCCTCCCTTACCATACATATTCTGATTCTGGGTAGACTCCCACACCCGATACCACGCCAAGTATTCTTATCTTTAGATCTTTATTTTTCTCCTCGTCACTCGTCACTCCTTTTGGACTTCTCATTCATTCAAACGTCCACCCTGTTCACGCACGACAGTCTACCTGTATCAAACATTCTTTTTCTGGATATCTCTCCTCCCTCCCTTGCTTTTCCTAGGAGGCTGCCGTCTTGCAAGCATTTGTTTCTGCTGCATAGTTCCACAAGCCTCTACGCGAGCCCCTAAGCCTTACCAGTATGACATCCTTAAACAATAAGGATCCATTGCTGGAGTACTCCGACACTACTTTAATGAATTCTTTGCTGCATCACCGCCCTCATCTTCACCAATACATAAGCAACGCCCTAGTTGGGGAAGGATGTAAGTCTTGTAAGGGTCTTCATCGGTTATATTCACTCAGGTTTTATAGGGCAAGAGCAATGCGTGCACTTACAACATCGGCCTGACTCATGTTTTTCGACGGTTTCACCGGGCAGCGGCTCTAGCCGTCGTACTATCTCTACCGGTTACGCTCCCTCAACCATCGCCATCGATGCTACTTTACAAGAGGCCTCGAAGACGGCTGCAACCCTGCACAACTCCCCTCTGCCGCTTTTGGGCTTGGAAACTGGTGGTTTGTACCAAGCAGCAAGCGTTTTTGGCTCGCTTGGTCGCCGGCGAGCGCCTGATTTTGCTGCCAAACTTCCTTCTTCAGATGACGGAGGATGTCATACTGACGAGAAATCTTTTTTCTGTACATTCTGTTATGAAGTCGGTGAGTTGAAATTTTTCAAAGCCAAGTCTGATTGGAAACGACACGAGGGGAGGTTTCACGAAACCGGGGTAGAATACCGATGTCCTGCCCCCAATTGTCCTAAAGTCTTTCCAAGGGAAAGGGATTTTGTCAAGCATTTTTCAACTCAACATGCAGGGGAGGCCTGCCCGGCCAACGTAAGCTTTCCTCTGTTGGCGAAGTATGCGTATGGGTGTGGCTTCTGTGGGCAAGCCCTCTGCAAGAGATCTGCAACTACTATCAGTTGGAACGACCGTTGTAACCATGTGGCCAAGTGTATGCAAGAGGGTGCTAAATGGTCTTTCACCAAGACGCTACTTGGTCTCCTGAAGCAACCAGGTGTTCATGATCAGTGGAGGAAAGTTCGATCACACTGGTGTCAACAACTTGGAATCGAGCGGTCGGTGCTAGAGTGGCATCCACAGACGTCGCGAATTTTAAGGCAACAACTTGAGTATAATGATTTTGGCCTCGACCTCCACTCCTTCTTGGAAAACGTCTTCAGGCTCGGTACTCAAGACCCCGAAGGTCATGCCCGCCTACACGCACAGAGTGCACAGCCAGCATATAACCCTTTGGGTCCCGAAAACGGCGATGACAACACTACATTGGCCCAGGCCATGCAGTTCAGCCCCACCTTTCTTTCATACCCACTCTTGGACGAATTTCCACAATCAAACAGCTTTGACTGGAATTTCACAGAGGAAGACAACGCTATGATGACAAAAAGGCAGAACGTTGCGATGCTTGATGCACTTCCCGAACCTGCGAGACCCTCAACATTTACAAGTGCTTATCCGGCTGCCCCTTCACATTACCAGTTGCCGGCACTATATTCGATAAACAGGACCCTTCCGACAGTTCCTCCTTCTCCACCCGCTGACAAAGCCATTGCGGATCATTCGACGGCCTCACCTGGAAGAAGACTACTCCGGAAAAGTAAGAGCTGGCTTTCGGGGAGGAGAATCAATACGGATCATCCCGATCTGCCCCACAATTATCATCTGCCTGGCTTCGGTACTCGAAGCTCTCCTTCAACGAATCACAACGTTTATGATGTGAACCGTCATGGCACTTTCGAGTCTTAATCGGGTCCTGGCTTCCGGGGCCTCTTCAAGGCACCCGGCGGTTCGGCATGTATAGCATGCGCTATGGCTTTCGCTCTCCTTTCCCCCTTTTTTTCTTTGCGTCAAAACTTCACACGAGACCATGGGCCTTCATTCCTGTACTCCACGATCTTCTTCTTTTTTAACGACAATTCCATTTCATAAACGCTTCCCCTCGCTCTCTCCTCATGTATTTTAAGATTATATTTATTTTTTTTTTTCTTGCAAAAATCTTTCCACTCAAGAGCATTTCGGATTTTATTTCTGCTTGTTTATAGAACTACCCATTACGTACTACATCTTGTAATAATCTTTTATTTCATAGTCCTTCATTCACGATCTAAGGGCATGGGCTGGGACTGGAGAAGGATATGAAATATGGGACAGGTGCATATGAGATAGAAAATCGGCGGTGCAAAAAATGGTTGGGAGGTTAAAAGTTAGGCTTGGGAGCAAAAAGGACAGACGGCTGGGTTTGGGAAGGGTTGGCTTCTGTTCTCTTCATGGATGTGTTGGTTTCACTGCGTTATTTTTTGGTTCTTCAGGCCTCGGTAACGGGGCTAAAACTTCACGATCTGTAATGCTTTTTCTTAGATGTGTCTTTCTTAGTGGAACTCTATGTTTATAGCGGGACGAGAGGACTTCAAAAGGAGATTGTTTTTACTTCATTTATTACCATCTACCTAGACCACTAGTAATAGTAGTAAACGTGCATGCAATCCTAAGGATTATGGCGCTCTGCCCTGTCTGCATATATCCCTTGTTTACGCCTCATATTCGTTAACAGTAGCCGGTTTGCTTTGAAGGAAAGTCCAGGTATTATCTTCTTGTCACGCGGGAACCGCGCACCAATGGCACTTAGCCTCAGCCTTACCCGCGCCGCGACTTAATCATATATAAACTCCTCTCAGTACAGAGATAACTCGGTAGAATTCAATCTTGTATTCACCTCACAAATTCAAAGTGCAGTTATCACACGGCTATATCTTTCCCCCTTCACACTTCTCTCCTCCTAACCCCCTCCGAATAAAGAAATATAATGGAAAGTAAACAAAGAAATAACCGAGATCCGGATACTCTTTCTCCTCTTCGACTTGATGCTTCCTGCACTGTAAACTGCGCCCAGCTAAAGCAGAGCTGAACTCTACTCTAACCCTAATAGCCACCTTTGAGTAGCTATGTAGCCTATGGTTGTTCTTTGAAGAAAGCCCATGAGAACATGCCGTCCCCTCCTTGACCTGAAAAGAAAAGGTAAAGAAAGAACTGTCTCTGCCTCCTTTTGCGATGTTCCTCCTCTCCTTCTTGTAGTTAGCGCAGCCGAGAATCAGATGCCGCGCGGTTTTCAAGTAACCACAGCTGCAAAACCAGTCTGGATCCTTGCCAGTTTTCTTGGAGTAAGCCTCGAAGAAGCCAGCCTCGAACAAAAGCTGGTAAAAGGCCCACTGTTTTCCATGGTCCTAATAAGGTAGGACTACCTAGGGAGAAGGTGAAGGCCTCTCCCTTCTTCCTACTGTAGCCAACGTGAGGCTTACTGTGATAATCCGCCTTCCAGCAAACCACCGTAGTTTTCTTGGTCCTTTAAAAGGAGATTTTGTGCCGAAGGAGTTCTTCGACTTTTTGGTCTCTTGTTGAGGCTTCCGGGTGAAGATAAGATACTATTTATGTGGTATGAATATAACGATATTGTACTTTTCTTTTGTATGGGGGGCTCTTCACAGGTGTCTTTTCAGAAGGGGATCTTAGGAAGGGTTTGTATGCATAATTAGAAAGCTTTCCTGTTGCATTGTGGGAAATCGGTTTTGTATGTGAAACGAGGTATGGTAATGTATTGGAGTGATCTTATGAATGGAATATAATTCACTATATTTATACTATAATATTCTTCTCTTTACCCTCATAATATACTCTCTGCTTACCTAAGTAGGCCTTATATCTAAGCTCATCTGTCCAATCCGCCTAAATATCGTACTCATCTAAGCATGGGTTTAGTACTACTACTCCTAAGCCGTATTCTCTTAAATCTTAGCCAATCCACTCTTACATAGGCTAAGCGGGTGATAATGCACACTCTTTCTCCCACATCTTATTTAACGGCATCCCTCAACATCATCAACTAATGCCATATACTCGAATTTTTGAATAACCAATCAGAATGAGAGCGCGACCTGAACTTTCTTTACGTAGATCGTAACAATTTGCTCCGGCTGCGATTGGGTGGCTCATATTCAAGATTAGGGTAAGCTCTTAAACTCTTTCGTTCCGGATAAACTAAGCGGGAAACTACCGTAACACTAAGGTAACGAGGTTTCTAGGGGGAGTATACTGAGGAAAGATTGAAAAGTATTAGTGACTGATTCGTTTGTGAATGGGTTTTAGTGAATGAGAATCTCTTTAGAGGACGAGAGTATTTTTAAATTGGGATTAAAATTGCACTTAAGAGGTGGTTAGCCACACTGCGAAAGGAATGCGGCTACTTAGTAGAGTAGAGGGATGAAGATTTTCGTATGGAGGTTATAAAACGCATATAGCCTGAGGAAAATCTAGCAAAGTGTATGATTCAATCAGAGTCGTACAAAATCCACAGAAAAATATATATTCGAATTTCAGTTCAAACTCGAAATTCAATTCACGCGCTACGGGTCGTCACCGGGTGCTATAGCAATTCGTAAAATATCCTTACTATGTATGATATACATCAACCTCGAGGGAAGAAGGCTCCAACGCGGAAAGCCCCTTGGGCAGCACGCGTCCCAAACCTCCATAAGCATCATATGGAAGCAGCGAGTACGATGCCTACGCTCCTCCAAACAAAAGTCATGGGGCCTTAGCGACTGGCTGACATGGGCGGGGGGTCCCGGAACACAACCCCAAATGCGAATGTGGCTCGCCACGCCAGACGCCGAAACACGTTGTTACTATGATCCCAAGATATTCAGGAAGAGAACAGATGTGAAGAATATCAGGAACAGAGAGCTACCAAGTTTTCCTCTCAACGCCTAAACGATTGGAAGCAGTCACAACCTGGCTGATCCGCCAAGGAGTGCTGGAACCAGTTCAACTGGGCCAAAAGTATCCTAGAGGAGCTAGACAATCGGAGGGATCTCTTATATCATTCGAATAAATGAGACTTCCAACGTACAATCAGGTCTTGCAAAGTGCTGTGATAACAAAAGTGTCCAACAATAGGAAGGTAACTGTTGCGAGCAAAGCCTACGCACACTTATAGTTCATGTATAGTCATGTGCTATAGGCACATGAGCTTATCAGAGCGATTAGATTGTAGATTAGTTAGCAGATTAGTCAGTAGCATAGCGCGAGTCCTCTCTTTAAGGAGAGAGCTCTACACCAACTTCAGAAGAGAATCAACACTTACACCATACTTTGGGACCACCCCTAATAGTAACGGGCCTGCTTAGGGAGGGCACCAAGTAAATTAACATAGTTTTTCCCATTAAAGGTTTTCTGAAATAGATAGGGGAGTCTGCATGGGTCCTTGAGAATCGTATCAGACGTTAAAATAGAATTGTTAATAATATATCAACCGCATGGTACCAAATTTAGTTCTTTCATCTCTAAACTCTTGCAAGGGCAATAAACACTAGCTAAGAGCTAGAATATTCTCAGGTTCAGCTTCTAGGGTCCTTTTACAGACAAATACAATCGCTACAACACCTGAAGTGGTACCAAAGATTACTAAGCATGTGTGAATTCACCGCCCCCTTTTCCCTCATAAAATCCTTTTCTTAACGCGACGGGAGCTGATATATACTACGATTTCGGCGATTCGATGGCCTTGTGTACAAATATAAGGTCTGAGATATATTTGAAATGTTCACGAATTGTTGCACCATATAGTGGCTCCAATCTATCTATTCATCCAACGCAAAACACCTCTCAATACTCTTCTCATTATTCCCCCACCAATTCGGCATCGTAACGACCTTCCCACTGCTAAAAAAAACAAATATAAGCAACATCGCCACATTAAACCCTGCATCCAGCGCCGCAGCTACAATATAATTATACCGCTTCCACGTCTCGAATCGCTTCCTGTAGAAGTATCGCATAGAGATATACCCAACGATGAAGCGAGACATGTACCCAGTGCTCAGATTGCCGTAGAAAGCAGACATTCCTACGCCGAATATAGTTACGTTCCAAAGGTGGAACTTCGCGCGCGGAAAGAGCCGGTGTAGAATATACAAAACAACAGGAGCTCCGGCGCCGTAGAGGAAGGCCCAGGGAAGCGGTTTGTACATGTGTTGCTCAAACAGGCGTTTCGGGCCAATGAGAACGTATTGCACGCCAATCGTATTGTAATTCGCCAGTGATTGCCCAGTCCATTGGTTCAGGGGATCCTTTTTGTTGCCGAGGAGGTATTCGCCTTTGGTGTTCAGAACCCATTGGATGATGCCGTAATTGATTGGGACGCCGATCAGTTCACCGAAGATCTGGCTGAAGAATATAGCGCGCGGCGGGACGTGCATATAATGCCCAATCTTCTGATCCTGCAACATGTACTGAGCGCGGTACCAAATATCCCCTGCGATAGACCCAAATGCCGTGGCGCCGGCGGGATGCTTGTGGCCGGCCACTCCGTGGACCATGTAGCCATACAGCAGTTCGTTGAAGCTGCCAATGGGGACTTGGAAGCTAGAGAACGAGTAGAGCCAGCCGAAGGGCAATATCATGAAGCCCGAGGTAAAGGTGGCAACGAAGAATGTCCATATCGGGATGAAGAAGTAACCTTTAGCTAGGATGGTGACGATGGTGATGAAGGAGGCGAGGAAAAGGGTGATGTACCACCATAGTGGGACTTCTTTGTACGCTCGTTGGAGGACATTAAGTCGGTCTGTGTAGAAGTGGTTGACGGACTCGGTGCCTCTGTGCTTGGCTCGAGTGCGCAACACGCGGGTCGTTTCCCGGATTTTTGAGTATCCGAACAGCCCCATCCATGTCAAAGCGGATATGTAGGATGAGTAGTCGAAGAACAGGCTCCAAACCTGTTGTGTGCCCATGTATACCGGTCCATACTGTTGATAGGCGGTCTCATTGAAGGTGAAATGGGGGCCCAGCAGTTCATTAACCGGATAGCGAGTCCCATTTTCCAAGAATACTCGGTTCGACATCAGAGCATGCTTCCATGATCCCAAATTTCCCCACTTCGCCGCAGGGAGTAGGACCCAGCAACTGAAAATGTATGCAACCGTGAGAACAGCAGTGGTCCAGAACGGAACAATCATAGGACTAGTGAAGGTCTGATTTGAGATGTTCGCCCAATCCAAACTGAGGTTTAAAACTCCCATACCGCCGATTCCGGCACCGATGAAGTTGGCAACAGCATTTTCGGGAGCCACCCAACAGAGAAAGGATAGTGAGCTCAAGAAAGGGAAGACATATTCGGGCAAAAATTGCCAGAGAATGATTGCTCCAAAGGTGCCGAAGAATACATATTTTTGCTTTCTTGCAATCCAGGAATCTTTTGGGGACTTCCGTAGCGTCTCAAACACCGCGGTCTGCATCAGAGAATACGGCCAGGTGTAGATGGGATCGTAAAGAAGGAACTGGCGAGCAACGGCTGCCATTGCATATCCTATGTAGACGATGGCCCACATAAAGAAGAGGCTTGCTGCTGCGGGAATCTTTGTATTGTAGTATAGTTGTGCCAGTGAAATACAGGACCAGGCAGCGTTAGAAGTTGCTCCAGAAGCGGCAGATACTGTCACTAGGACATGCTCTTATCAGGTTTAGTGTTGTATCTGAGGGAGTGGATAGGTTTTTTAAGCCTCCGAACATACCTTTTGGGTTCCAAGGACCCGGATTGAGGCTGAACGAGTACTTCGTGAGCGGCACACGAACTGTCTTTTTTGGAAGGACCTCTGCTAGCCATAGGCCAACGTAATGTGAAGCTTAAATAATTAGAATGGGTGCTTCATCATGCGACTGGCTTCTTACCTATCTGAACGAACAGGACAGGGTAAACTGCCGCGGTCGTTCTATATGCGCCCATCTGGAAAAGAATGGCACCTGGCGGAATGAAGATGAGGCAAAGAACGAAATAACGAAAAGTGATGACCGGGAGAGAGGGGTCGTCCTCCAAACTGACAATGTTGCGCACAATCACTGGCAATTCTTTTACATCGCCCGGAAGGTCTTCTTCCTCCGCATCTCCACCATGAGGCACAGCAGAGTCGCCAGACACGGCCACCTCTGGATCTTGCTTCTCATGACCAACCACATCATCTGCTGGGAGCCTCGAAAGCCTACTTCCGGCAGCAGTTGTCCTTTTCTGCTCTTCAACGCCATTTTCGACCTCGGCAGGCTTCCTTCTGAACCGGTTAAACATAATGACTTGGTGAGCCTAGCCCTGGAGAGCTTTTGAAATCGCAAAGAGAAGCAAAAAAATGAGAGAGAGGGCAAATAGAGGAAAGTAGGACAATTTAAACTTTCATTTATTGCAAGTCACGACAGATACCCTTGCAATCGCGCAAAGGGCTAGTATGAATCAATTTGGTGACAAAGCGCGATTGGAAGGCGGGGATATTGTAACCTGCCTTTTGAAGCATGATCTCCCTTCCAAAGGGTACTGCTTTTTCCTATCTGTGCCACTTAGCGAAGCTTGCTCCGTGTCAAGCCAGACAAGACTCTGGCACCGCCTTCATTGAAGCTTGATCTGACTGCCACTGCGCCATGGTTGAAAAGAACTCAGTCGACTTCGGTGAATCAGATCCCAGGGCAGCCTCAACTAGGGTGGTGCAGCAATTTGTGAGACACTTCCTGCAATATAGATCAACTGTTGAAGACCGAGACTCTTTCTTCTCTTCACAATTGACAATTAGGTGAACTTTCGCTACCTAAGCGCCTGAATAGACTCCCATCTTAACTATCCAATGGCCTTGCGCGCGAATATGCCATCCGCTAGAAAGTTGAAGCGCTCACCAATTACTACACCACCTGGTGTTCCCCAAGACGAGTGATGGTTTGCGCATGTCGGCACACCGCGCCCATTGCGCAATAACCAGGCTGCGGGGTTGTGCCATATAACCTCCTCTGCTAATAAACGGCATGTCTCACAACAACGCATACACCTCACGATCGGGGTTTATCCCGAACTGCTGAGATAAGCTTCAAGCGTGGTCACTGATGATAGAGGCCCGAGGGAGGCCAAAAAGGATCCTTGAATAAGACCCGGAAATAAGCCGACGTTCGAAATCTGGGATGCGGCAAACAATAATATCGTGGTGTCCGACTATTAGAGATGTGTGGAGGTCAGATTTGAGATGAGATGGTGAGGCTTGGTGTTGTTGGTGGCTCCCGCCATTAAACAAATGGTCACGTGTGTCGGCGTTTGGGCGTCCAAACTCCGCATCGCAAAAACACAACACGACACAACAAACACGGCACCCATACATCACCAGTTAATGCCGCCAACATGAGGGTTGTCGAAGTGGTTATAGACGTAAGTACTTCAGTATTTCTATTTGAGTCGTTCTAACACATAATAGGGCTTCAAGTCGTACGCTGTGCGAACCGTCATCTCAGGATGGTTTGTTTACCCCCACCTACCTTCGGACAACAAAGACGCTGACAACACGCAGGGACGAAAGCTTCAACTCCATTACAGGCTTGAACGGATCTGGAAAGTCGAATATCCTAGACTCAATATGTTTCGTGCTGGGTATCACCAACATGAGCACCGTTCGCGCTCAAAACCTACAGGATCTTATCTACAAGCGTGGGCAAGCAGGAGTGACGAAGGCCAGCGTGACCATCGTGTTCGACAACAAGGACAAGAAAAAGAGCCCGATCGGTTTTGAGGAATATGCCCAGATCTCGGTAACGCGACAGATTGTGCTGGGAGGGACCAGTAAATACCTGATCAACGGACACCGTGCACAACAACAGACCGTCCAGAATCTATTTCAGTCTGTCCAGCTGAACATCAACAACCCCAATTTCCTCATTATGCAAGGTCGCATTACAAAAGTGTTAAACATGAAACCAGTGGAAATCCTCGCTATGATTGAGGAAGCTGCAGGCACAAGAATGTTTGAGGACAGGAGAGACAAAGCATTCAAGACAATGGCAAAGAAGGAGCTGAAGGTCCAGGAAATTAGCGAACTCTTGCGGGACGAGATTGACCCGAAACTCGAGAAATTGCGCCAGGAGAAACGGGCATTCTTGGACTTCCAACAGACACAGAGCGATCTCGAGCGGCTGACCAGGCTAGTGGTTGCCCACGACTATGTCCGATACAAACAAAAACTGAAACAGTCTGCGGATGATCTTGAGGCGAAGAAGCAGAGAGCTGTAGATCTAGAAGAGTCAGCCGTCCGCATGAAGAAGGAGATTGAGCTTCTCCATGAAGACATTAAAACGGTCAAGTCCACCCGTGAAAAAGAGCTTCGAAAGGGAGGGCGGTTCCAGGCACTGGAAGAGGAAGTCAAGTCATATTCGCATGAGATTGTCCGATTATCTACCGTCCTCGACTTGAAAAAGGCTAGCATCAATGAAGAGGCCGATAGGAAGAAGAAGATCGAGCAGAGTGTCAAGGACCTTGAGAAGCAGTTGGTTGAGAAGACGAAGATATATGAGAAGCTCCAGGAACGCTACAAGACCGCCCACGATGATTTAGCCAAGCAAACCGAAGATGTCGAGAAAAAGGAAGAATTGCTCCAGACTCTCCAGACCGGTGTCGCATCCAAGGAAGGACAGGAAAGCGGTTATCAAGGTCAGCTGCAAGATGCCAGGAATCGCGCAAGTGCCGCGGCCACAGAGCAGGAACAAGCCAAACTGAAAATTTCCCATCTGGAAAAGCGCATCAAAGAGGAAGAACCAAAAGCGGAAAAGGCCAAGAAACAAAATTCCGGGTTACTGAAGGAACTCGAAGCACTACGAACCTACGCGAAGAGGCTTGAGGCTGAGCTGACCAAGATGGGCTTTGAGCCTGGCAAGGAAGCGGAGATGTATCAACAAGAATCTGAGATGCAAGCTCGAATCCGGGATTTGAAACAGCAAGCCGAATGGTTGAAGCGAAAAGTCGCAAATATTGACTTCAGTTACAACGACCCTTCCCCTAATTTTGACCGGAGTAAAGTAAAAGGATTGGTAGCCCAGCTTTTCACGCTCGAGAAAGAGCACACGAGGGCTGGAACAGCTCTCGAAATTTGTGCAGGAGGCCGATTGTATAATGTCGTTGTCGATACGGCAGATACGGGTACTAAGCTGCTTCAGAATGGAAAATTGAGGAAGCGCGTCACCATCATTCCTTTGAACAAGATCGCAGCCTTCCGGGCATCAGCCGAGAAGGTGGGTGCTGCGCAGAGAATTTCCCCTGGGAAAGTTGATCTGGCTCTGTCTCTGGTTGGGTATGATGATGAGGTAACCGCGGCTATGGAATACGTTTTCGGTTCAACCCTCGTCTGCGAGGATGCGGAAACAGCTAAACGCGTTACCTTCGATCCCGCTGTTCGTATGAAGAGCGTTACTCTTGAAGGAGATGTTTATGACCCTGCTGGAACACTGTCTGGAGGAAGTGCTCCTCAGTCGAGTGGTGTCCTTGTGACCCTGCAGAAGCTCCATGAACTCAACAAGGAGCTAAATGCACAAGAACAACAACTGGCTTCCCTTCAAGCCCAGATGGCCAGAGAGAAGAAGAAGCTCGATGCTGCCCACAAGATAAAGCAGGAGCTTGATCTCAAGGCACACGAGATTAAACTTACCGAAGAGCAGATCAGCGGCAACTCTTCATCTTCGATCATCCAAGCCGTCGAAGAAATGAAGTCTAATATCATCCAATTGAAGGAGGATTTCAAGAATGCCAAGGCCACAGAGGACGAGGCTTCCAAGGAGATCAAACGCATCGAGCGCGACATGAGCGAGTTTGATAACAACAAAGACAGTAAGCTGGCTGAATTGAAGTCGGGTCTGGAGAAGCTGAAGAAGGCGTTGAGCAAAAACAATGCCGCCATCAAGCCACTCCAGCAGGAAGTACGCGAAGCTATGGTTGACTCTGAACAGTGTGGTGGTGATCTCGCAGCGGCTCAAGAGCAGCTACAAGATGTTCAGACAACACTGAAGACTCAAAAAGAAGAGATTGACGCTTTGGTTGCAGAGCAGGCTCGTATGAAGGTAAATCAACCCTAAACCCCGGTATGCTGCATTTACTAACATGTTATTAGGACGAACACGATGTTGCGCAAGCTAATCTTGCGGACGAGCAAGCGAAGCTTACTGGATTTGACGATGAGTTACGGGCCCTTGAAGAAGCCATCCGGTCAAAGACGAAGCTCATCACCGAAGAAGGACTTGAGCAACAGAAGTTGGGCCACCAAATCGAAAAGTTTCACAAAGAACGAGATGGAGCAGCCCAGAGTCTAAAAGCGCTCGAAAAAGAACACGAGTGGATCATGGATGAAAGCGAGCATTTTGGGCGGACCGGGACCCCATACGATTTCAAGGGGCAAAACATGGCGGAGTGCAAAGCCACGCTCAAGAACATCGCCGAGCGCTTCCAAGGAATGAAGAACAAGATCAACCCTAAAGTCATGAGCATGATTGACAGTGTCGAAAAGAAGGAGGTCAGCCTTAAAAACATGATGAGGACCGTCATTAAGGACAAGAAGAAGATTGAGGAGACTATCTCAAATCTCGACGAGTACAAGAAGGAAGCGCTGCACAAGACATGGTCTAAGGTCAACGGCGACTTCGGTAATATCTTCAACGAGCTGTTACCCGGAAGCTTTGCCAAGCTAGATCCGCCTGAAGGGAAGACGATTAATGAGGGGCTGGAAGTCAAGGTCATGCTTGGTAAAGTCTGGAAACAGAGCTTGACAGAGTTGAGTGGTGGTCAACGGTATGTATACACCACTCTGATTATCTTTATCAGGTACTAATGGTCTACAGGTCACTTATCGCATTGTCGCTCATCATGGCACTCCTTCAATTCAAGCCAGCGCCCATGTACATCCTCGACGAAGTGGACGCCGCCTTGGATTTGTCGCATACCCAGAACATTGGACGTTTGATCAAGACCAGATTCAAGGGGTCTCAGTTCATCGTTGTCAGTTTGAAAGACGGCATGTTCCAGAACGCCAATCGCATTTTCCGAACCAGATTCGTAGACGGAACCAGTGTGGTTCAAGCACTGACCCCAGCCGACATGAAATAGAAGTAAATGTTTATGATTGTTATGAGCGGTTATGAATGCGTCGGGATTGGTGGGCTTGGATAATGTTGGAGTTGGTTAAGTCTGGTGAGGGCATGGAACTGGCGTTATTTGTTTAGAGCTTGTTGTTTCTCTTTTGGTGTTGGACGGTCAGATACCTACTCACATACTTTCCTCGTTGCGCTATCTGGAAGTTGCACACAAATGTTTGGATGCCTCTTTCTTTCCTTAGTCACTTTTCCGTTGAGAATCACACCAAGGCCCTACGCACTTAGCTGCCGGCACTCAATCTTCACCCTCACTGCGTCCTATTTTCTTCACCCTATTTGTCGTGAGACTGCAGTTCGCTCTCCTATATTCTTATACGGCATTCATTTCCCGTCTTCCTATCTACCCTGCTTGCGTCTCACGCCGGCACTCAACCTATCTTATTCAGTTTCTCTATGCCCTCTCCCACTTCCTATCCTGAATCTGTCCCCAATGGTTCCTGGCTTGGCCCGACCCTTTCCCCTGGCGGTAATAGCCGGCCTAGTCTACTGCGTTACAGCTCCTCTGACTACCCGTCGTCATCGCAGGCACCGAGTCCAGTACCGCCATCGCAGCCCACTCCGTCAATCCTACCACCATCGCCATCGAAACCGCCACTACAAACACTACCGGCACCGTTGAGTTCCGCACCATCAAAACCACGCGCACCGAGGCCAAACTTTACAAGACAATGGAATTCGTTCCAACAGCACGCCAGGGCGCTAGACAGCGTGAACAGGCTCGAAGGATTCTCCCCGAACCCTGAATCCCGTCGTGAAGGTTTCATCTGGGGATCCCATCTTGACCAAGGCGGTACCGATCCGCTCGCGACACCATCTCTGGTCGCGCCTTCGCTTTCCCGCAATCAGACGTTCGAATCGCTCACTCGCGGCAATCCCTTCGAAGATTTGAAGATCCGGCGCTCTGAGACGATGGCATCTGGCAAATCTTTCGGGCCGCCCAAGAAATCACTTACAGAAACTTCCTCCCTGTCTATGTCGTCCTTGTCAAATACCACCCATACAAACCGGTCGTCTATCAGTACCGTCGGCAGTCTATCTAAGGGATTCCAGGGCCCTGTTGAAATTGAAAGAGTAAAGAATAGAACATCGCGGAGGGCTAGTATGGCATTGACTGCCAGGTTGTTCCTAAATATGGATAAACCAGATGGTAACCCTACTGAAGGCGGTACCGATGTGGTGGACTTTGCCCATCAAGGTCCAGGCAGCACTAATGTTCCTAAGGAATCTTCTTCCGAGGAACCAAAGAAGAGTCTCAAAGAACGGAGAGACATGACGAACCAAGACCTCAAACTGCCACTCCCCGATCTCCTTGATCTACCTGCTCGATCTAGAACTCCTATTCTACCAAATAGCGGTCCATTGACACCAATACCTTCTACGCCCTTGTTGAAACGATCCAGCTCCGCCAGTCCGAAAACACCGGGGCCAGCCACGGAACAGCGCGTGTTATGGCAGAGACGGTCACCTCCAGAGACTATTATCGAGACTCCCCCGCTGATTGAACTACATAAACCCGAAAAGGGTCGAAACGCTCATAGCGACCCTCTGCAGACTCCTACTCCGAAGGGCAAAGAGCGAATGGCTCGGTTTTCGTCATCGAGCAGCATGAGTGTTGTGAGCTTTGCGAGCGGGAGGAGTGAGCACAGCGGGAGAAGCGGGATGAGTGACAGGAAGAGTGACACGTCAACGAAACGGCAGCACTCCGACCCTCCCCCTAAAGTTCCGCCGAACCCAGCCTCAGTCACTCTGCAGATTCCAGGAAAGCCGCGACGTCGAAAGTGGTTCTCATCCAGTGAGGATGGAGGCCCAGGGGAGACGGTCTTACAAATCGTACCTCCTGTGATGCCAAAACATCCAGAGCCTCCGGAGCAGAAGCCTTCTCCTCCTGAAGCTTCACACCAAGCGCCAAAGCCGCCCCCAAGCCGCCGTGGCTCGCTCATGGCTGTCGCAGATGCACTAAAGAAAACTCACTCTTTGGCTCTGAAAGTGGGGATGAAGAGAGCAGATACACTGACCGAAGAAGAGGAGACTGATTCCATCACGGCTTCTAAATCCGGACCAAGGCCCGCTGTCATGAAGTTCCTCTCAGAGACTATCCTCGCCTCCGAGCCCAAAGTCCCTGGCGAACCCGGCAGCCCCTTAACCAAACCCCTTAGAAAATCCGCAACCTTCGGTAGGCCTTCTGCGGCAGCCGAAGAGTCTCAGCAACTGGAGCACCGTTTCTCGCTCGGTGGGTACGACAAATGGGTCTCCATTCCCGATAGCTGGTTCCGCAAACCACCCCCAGAAGAAGCCACAACTGTACGGCCTGGGCCTGTATTCAAAAACCACATCAGCGGCAACAATAACAACAACAATAAATCTTCCATCACCACAACCGCCACCAACAAACCCACTAAACGCAAATCCCCCAGTCCCTCGGTCTCCAAACCCCGACCCCTAAGCCGCAAACGCAAAATCCTCTCCCCCATCATGGGCACGCATCTCGGCACGCGCCTCGACACGCCGCTCTCCACACCCTCCCCCTCCGACTCCGACGAGAACGAAAAACGCACCGATGGCCTCTACAACAATGACCTGAGATCTGACAACGACCCAGACGCCGTGCAAGGCAAACTCCGCGAATTCGACTTCGAAGCGGTGGCTTCGCCGTTCACGTCTAGTAAAGTGAAACGCAGTGGAGGGCTCAGTGCGAGTAACCCGGGAGGAGTGTGGGATTCAGATGCGGTGCTCATGAGTCAGGCGCTACCGAGGGGGGCGACAGAGGCGAGTGTATCGTCAGACGAAGACGCCCTGGAACCACTCGCTCCTGCGCAGAACCCCCAACCCTTCCTCATCCGCGCCGCGACAAACGCATTTAATGAACCCTTCGTGAAGCCTGAACCGTCGGGTTCGCGGCCGAGCTTTGTAGCTACGGAAAAGGAGTGGTTTAGGGCGAAATTGAAGGAGAGGGAGAGGGAGCGAGAGAGGGAGCGGAAGAGGAGTAGTTTGAGTTCTCGCGCCAATGCTGGAAGTGTTGGGAGTGCTGGGAGTGTTGGGAGTGCTGGTGATGGAAAGGAAGACCAGGAGCGGGAGATAAATCTCAGCGGGTATGAGAAAGCGTTATTGGAGTGGGAGACCACGGAGCATTTAGCTGGGAGTCCGCTATGTCCACTGAATGCGAAGTATCGCGGGAAGGGAAGTGGGTTTTGCGTTTATCATGGGCGGGGGAAGGGAGGAGGCACTGTAACTGGGACGGGAGGGGGGAAGAGGAGCACGAGGGGAGGCGATAAGAGGTTTAGCCAGGGGGGTTTAGGGATTGGTGGGGGGGATAGGGGGGGTGGTATGGGTATGGGGGGAGGAGGGTTGGTAATGCATGATGAGCGGGATGAGAGTGAGTTGAGGAGGGGGGGGGAGGGCGACTTTGGATAGAGTAACGATTCCTTTTGTACTATGTCGATTCCGTGGTAATGACGCTCGCATGGCCCTTAGTGTACGAAATATCCAACTCCCTGCAACGAGCGGACTCCCGCAGACCACCTAAGTGCTGCGCTCTCCCCACCCTTCATTATCTACTCCCCATCTTCCCTCTTCCGCTAATTCCCTTACTCGAAGCCAACAACAAAACACCAATAACTACTATCTTACGCAAACCACCCATCTCTTCCCTCCTATTCATCTACATGAAGTTCAGCACCTGGCAAGCGTGCTCCTTCTGTACACTCCCTCCACCCAACAACCCCACTCCCGTAGCAACTCTCTCCTAGACTATCACACCCCTCATGCATTCCATCATATTATGCAGCCAGTCGAGTCGATAGCACTATGGGCAGCCATCAACGCATTTTCTAAAAGTGCACTATTTAAGGAAATTGGCTGAGCTTAGCTATCCAAACTAAATACCAGCATGCGGTGCAAAGTGTGAACGGAAGCGCCTCCCCCCCCCGCCGGCGTGTTTAGCTAAGCGAACCTTCACTTAGATTAGCTAAACATCGAGCTAAGGGAGTAAATCTTCGTAATATAATAATTTCTTTGAAACTTTCCAATCATTGGCCTCGTTCTCAAATATTTTTTTTCTCTGCTCATTAGGCCGCGAGCACATGCCGTTTATACCCAATAAACGGGCGAGCGCAACCTCAGTTCCATTAAGGTTGCCCTGCAGAGTTCATTGGCTGATTTAATCGACAGGCTACGAGGAGGTTCCTCTTTGGACAGGCTCGCTTCGATTAGTACCTTTTAGCCTGTCCACGTGAAGGGCCGGTATACGGACGTTAAATATGCAAGGCGGGAGCGGGAGCGGGAGCAAGTCTGTGCTCCACGTTCACACTTATAATACAATTGGTTTCTCCTCTCTTTAGAGATATAGCAAGTCTCTAGATACCCTTTTAGCTCTGTATGTTGTTTTTATTCACTATACCCCTCTCCATGGGCATTATAGTATATCCAGTCTCTTTTAGTCTACTCTTCCGTCAGGAACAGGTATGATACCTTTGCAATTTTCATCCCTAAGAATTACCAAACTTCTCCAGAGTCCGGACAGATCGTAATCCTATGACCCCTTTTTTAGTTTCGTACTTTCTCTCATCAATATACTATTCCCGCTAAAAAATTTCGAAGATCCCCATCCTCTCCCGGACATTAAAGGGACTACTCTCGTCAATTTGGTTCTCGAGTTAGACGTCAGTGTCCATTAGTAGATATTTCAATCGGTAAAGTTAGTTAAGTGGAACATCTTCGTTTTTCCTTCTCCGAGCAGATGGAATCCTGCAAGTCGTTTATCACTATAAAAGTCTTCTTTTGTCCCTTTTCTCTCTCTGAGGACATACAGTGATTTCTTGTTCCTTTTCTGTTTCTGTTTCCTCGCACCGCAGCTCTGGACATAGAACTCGTCTATACTCTTT